>WYDI02014420.1:7550-19107 GCA_009867235.2 Psittacus erithacus
TTATCATTATTATTATTGGTGGTAGCAGCAGTGGTTTGTGTTACACCTTAGTTACTGGACTGTTCTTATCTCAGTCCGTGGGAGTTACATTCTTTCCATTCTCCCCATCTCTCCGGAAGTTGGGAGAGGGGGAGGATAGGTGGGGGGTAGGGGGGAACGAGCAGGCTACATGGTTTTCTAATTTAAGACTAAGCTTAAACCATGACAACTGCTCTGTCAGGAGCAGGAGCACCTTCCACTAGACCAGGTTGTTCAAAGCCTCATTCAGTCTGGCCTTGAACACTGCAAGGAATGGAGAAACCACAGCTTCTCAGGGCAACCAGTACCAGGGCCTCTCCAGCCTCATAGTGAAGAATTTCTTCCTAATCTCTAATTTCTATTTCTTCCTAACATCTAACGTAGCTTTCCAGCCACTCTTCTCCAAGCCTGTAACCTTGCATGGAGTTTTTGTGGCCCAAAGGCAGGATCTGGCACTTTGCATTGTTGAACCTCATCCAATTGGTCATAGGCTATTGATCCAGCCTGTCCAGATCCCTCTGCAGAGCCTTCCTATTCTTCAGATGATCCACACTCCCAGCCATTACCCCTCGTCCTATCACAGTGTGGTGCAGTTTTTTACTTTGAGGTATCTGGATGGTACAATAAAGTTGTACTGTACCATGAAATGCGTTTCTTCGGTGAAACTAGCATGGAAAATGTTATTTTAAGAAATCCTCATGAGTAAGATTATGATTACCTAGTTATAACAGGGTTTTCAGCTCTTGTGTTTTTACTATTTGATTTTGCTGAAATTTATACTTCTCTATCTACCCCAGCTGCTTAAATTGGGTTATTATTATCTGAGAAGTTAAGCTTGCTTTATTGAAATGTAACTGCTTGATGATTGCTTGATTTGGGAAACAGCTTGACTAATGCTAAATACTTAGTACCTATGGGAAAACAAAGAGAATCCAAACTACTTATTCCCTATATCTCAAAACCATAAATAAACAAATACTTTGTGAAAACTAATTTATTAATATTTTATAGATGTTTATTAGAGGGAGAATAAGAAGACAAACAATGTTCCAAATTCAAATTTGAAAACAGAATATTTTTCTAAACCAGCTATAACTTAACTTGGCTAACGTGGAAGTGGTCCTCACCACCACTGAACACCTCCAGGACAGAAGTGCAACTGCTTCCAGGGCTGCCAGACTTATCACAGGGTGCAGAGGAAAGGCACTTGGGAATCACACAGGTCCTGTTATGGAATGTTTATGGGAAGAATGAAAGATTAGGAAAGGGAGGGATAAAAATAGCTTGGGGAGGAAAAAGTATGGGAAGACAGAGGGCTATAGTGACAAATGGGACAGGTCACATGTGAACAGGTCTGTATGCATGTCTAAATGTGCTCTGCCTAAATCACTGCTGTCTGTCCTATCTGCCCATTAATCCCCTTTTGTAACCTTTCCTAGGGGTCTATTCAGTGTGCATGTGTGTCTTGAGTGATAAATGGGTCAGACAACAGGCTGCAGGGACCCATAGGTCTGTGTTGCCTGTAAATGAAGAGGTGAGAATTTGCAGGTCAGGGTGTGATCACAGAGAGTACTACGCTGGACTAGCTAACAAATAGATGAAGTGGTTTGGGGCACATGGGTATTTACTCATGGGTCTCTGGGTCTCTGGTAACAAGGCAACTGAAGGATCTGCTGCTGGAGAGACCAGGTCATCCAGGACATCTGCCAGTGAGACCATGGGGTGCGGGTGTCAACAGAGAGGCTCATGTGTGTGTATTTGAGAGTCAGTCTGTCCAGAAGCTCCTTCGGGAAGATGACGCTGGTTGTGGCCTCAGGGGCTCATATGCTCAAGCGCCAGCAACTGGGAAGACTGGCAGTCAGGGGCAGCTGTTGAGCAGCTGGCTGCAGTGTCTGACCCCATCTGCTGGAGGCATCCACACTGGACATATGTGTATGTGTATTTCCCAGTGATGAACCTTCAGCCTGATCAGACAGATATATGTTTGTGTATGCCTGTTGTGTGTGCTGGGTATACATGCTCAGCCTCACTCCTGGTTGGACCTGCAGCAGCCTCACCTCCACTAGACCACCAGACCAGAAACCCCTAAGAATATCCAGCTTACTTTTTGCCCTTGAAAAATCACTCCATTTTGCTGCTTGATTTGATCAGAAATAAACAGAATTGAAAAGTTAGGAACAATTCCAACTTTGCAAAAATTTTGGCAACTGGTAGTATCTGTATTATACAAAGACTCCGGAAATCTTCAAGCTGGTTACCTCTGATGTATTCATTTCAGACAAACTGCCACATATCAGTCAGTAAAGTTTTTTTCTATGCGAAAGAAAAAGTAGTACTTGATAACTTTTCTTACTTTAGGAAAACTGAAAGGGAAGAGATAGAGAATGGTAATAAGAGGCAGCTGATATTTCATTCACATTGCAAGCTGAGTTTTGCAATCGTCTAATCAGATGTGTAGATCATCGTATGTTTTCATATATTTGATCTGTGTGACTCCCTGAAATTAATTTAAAATATTGTAACAAAAAGCCTCAAATGAGGCACTTTACATTAAAATAATTTTCATAATAGACTCAAAATCTGTCTCAGTCATAGAGCGAGACATTCATTAAGCTGATTAACCTGGACTGATCTGCCCCTACATAGCACTGAAATGTTCCTGAGGTTATCTGTGCTTCTGGAAATGTTGGACCATTTAAACTCAGCAAATGCAAATAATACACTTATGTTGAAGTAATTCTGTTAGTAGGAACCATCTTTTAAAATATACTTTAGTTACTAGTGAGACAGGTGAATGAAAAAATACTTGATGGTAACTGAGTACAGAAGCAACTCATACTTTATAGAAACTGGGATATGGAACAAATTCTGTGAAGCAATGCAATCCTCACTTGCAGTCCTGGTGATGATTTGAGTTGAATTTTTACACGGTCACATTGTCTGAATCTCCTGACAAATTCCATGGGTACTTACAAAAGAACTAAGTCATTCATATGGTGCTGCGCAATGCTTGGGAAAGATGGTGTTGCTTAGAAATAAACCCCTTTTATGATGTTGTTATTCATAAGTGGAATTCATCTGACATGCATTTAAATAGTCAGTAACTACCTTAATAGACAGTGAAAACAGCTGTAATACATTTAAACTACTGCATAACTATTAGCACTAGTCAGCACCAGGAGGAAATAAGGGGGCAAAAACTCATGCCGTCACATAAAAAATAGCAATCCAGAAATCTGTTATTATAAGCACTTATTTGAGTGTAAGTAAATCTCTTTATACCTTATCGTAGAATTTGTAGTTGCATTAATTTAAAAGTATGCACCACTGAAGGTTACCTTTCATCTCCCTGACCTCCCCATTCAACTAGTGTTGCACTTAGCAATAGTGTTTTGCTCCCCTGTTTTCTGTTAGTGGTCCAAACACAGATGCGGTTGACAGATTACATAGTCCTTTCAGTTCCTTCTCCTCAGGCTAGTGTTTCTATATTATTTAAAACTCAGAAAACAGACCTTGCATTGGATTGCACAGTTCAGTCATATATCAAGAAAGCAAAAATTATGGTACGGTCTCTCAGCTCATTATATGTCAAATTACAGTCACTTGTGGTTGTGGACTTCATGCTGCCATTTGACAGCAAAAGAGACTCTGGTTGCAGTCCAGGTTAGATAAGAGCTAGACAGTTGGTCCATTAATCAAGTGAACAGTTTCAGCTGAACAGAACATTAGCCTCAGATGGTCCAAATTGACTTACTCATTGGAGCTGTGCTGCCTTACTCTGAGGTCGCAGCCCACATTTTTTATCTGATTTGTTAGCTGAGATGGCCAATCAGTTAAGTTACACAAGGAAAATATTTTATTTTAGTGCCAGATACCTGCCGCGATGACTTCAACAGGTGACACAATTTTTATTTTGTTCTCAAATGTCAGTATTCCCACACTGGGAAAGACTAATTTGTCTTGGAATATTACATTATCTATCTGTTTCTGGAATGGGCATAAAATGCTTTTGGCTAATAAGTGTCCTGATGGTAGAGACCTGAAGGAAAAATGGTGTGACCTTTCTGCTACTACTGACATCTTCATTCAGTTATTTGCAGCAGTTTGCAAAATCTGGGGTATCTGTAGTCCAAGCTTCTATGCCTATAAATCAGTAAATGCTCACCCCATTTCCTAGTAATAATTCTGTCTGAAGCCAGTACCTTTAAATTTGAAGAGGCATTTTTAGGGAACAGAGAGATCTGTGACAACACAGAGAAAACCAGACCCACTCTGCATGAACCACTTCATGTCTACATCCAGGCATCTGCCCGCACTCTGCCAGATGGGTGATCAGGTCAAGCACCTACCTTGGCATGGGTTACTACCCTTCTTGCTGGGCAAAGCAGCCATGCATGGAAGTGTTTAAGCCACAGGATGAGGTGGCAACATAAATAGAGAAGGATTTGAAAGACTGAAAATCTCCTACAAAGAAGGCAAAGTGGCAAATGGACATGTTCCAAGCAGCTGCAAGGTTGGCACATTTGTTTCCTGCTGAACATGGAGAAGGTTAGATGCCAAACCAGATTTTGGCACTTGAATTTGCTGTACAAGAGCCTCTCTCCCGAGCTTTCCCCTCAGGCACTCTCCAGGAGTTTGGAAACAGCATTAAAGCTTTGTGTTATTGTTCATGCTATAAAGAAATATCAATATTTATTCTGTATTTTATAAAATAAATCCACAATGATGAATATTACTTTTCCCATTTTCTAACACTTGGTGTGGTGAAGATAGGCAAATATAATTCTCCCAGTGATAGGCAAGTCCAGTAGTCATGTTAGACTGAGGTTTTTTACATCAAGTATGAAGCCCGATTTTTGCTTTTAAAATGAATGTGAAAGTTCCAGTTATCACTTTGGGGAAGCAAACTGTGGCTTTTCCATTTACAGTCACAACATGACATGGAAAAAGTCATGTGATACAATAAAGCAAGCTTCTCCATTAGTTTAGTTTGTAAACATTTTTCTTTAATGGCAACTAGAAAGACTGAAGTAAGTTCTATCACTATGATTGAGATCCAAAGATATTAATGCAACAAATGCAATTACTTTGGGGGTTTCTAGCTAAAAATGCTTCTCACAGTCACTCTGATTGAGGATTTGATGATTGAAGACTGATGAGGGACTATGGTATAACTGGAAACAAAACAGTTTTAATTTCATGGAGCAAGGAATTATACTCAGTAAATGACAGAAAATAATCCTCAGAGATATATTTTAGCCTAAAAAGAAATATGTCATTGACACATTTTTCATGGCTGATATATTATTTTTATTTTATTTTTTATTTGGGCTGTTTTCCAATGATCTATTATTTCCCAAATATGACTAAATCATTGCAAATATTTCCAGAGATCTGAAAGGCTGATTGGTTTCAGAAAAGCTGCATCTTATTCTCATTAGCTAACTCTGGGTTTAGGATGGTTTGGTGAATCCTGTAGAGATGATCTGATCACATAACAGCAGGGTCAGCTGCATACTTATGTGACTTATCTTCATTTTTTTAATATTAGTATGTCCAAATTGTGAAATTTCCTGAATTTTCTGTGTTTTTCTATGAAGTCAGTGAAAAATTGGTGAAGTTGAAATGTGAAAAATAATCACTTCTACTGAAAGTGTACTTGGAGTGTTAGCAGAGGCATATGCACATTCATCTCCTACTACAGTTTCATTTGCCTATATATTCATGACCACAAAATGTTGGACCAATCAGCAAAATTACCTGAATGTGGAGGCGCTTCACATATATGAGTGATTTGACGTATTGCTGCTGACGACTCAATTAAATTCAATGGCATAGGTGAGTATTTTTACTGGCAAGAACACTGAATTAGGAATATACTTATTTAACGCTGCTCAGTAATCAAATCATATTGAGCTACGAGGTGCCTGTCTACCTGCATTACTGGTCCTATACATAATGTACTCAGAAAAAAAATTAATAATTAGCATTGATTAAATATGCATTTGTCTGAGTTTAATAATCATTGTATTTTTCTTGACTATTTATGTGACAGAATATTCATCTGGTGATGTATAATTTTGATCAGAGATTTTCAAAGCATATTAAGAAAAAATTTAAAGGCACTTGTTTTTGCTCACTTGGTGGTATGGTTTTAAATAATAATTTTAACTGACCTTTTCTGATCAGTGTCTTAACATCTTTCCTCATAAAAACAGTCACTCTTCAAGAGCAAAACTCAAAAAAAGCCTTGACTTTGATTGCAATCAATAGAAGTCTCAGACAGAAGGTTTTGGTCTACTGGTTTTAAAGATACAGGGAAGGTTAATATCTATGGGCAGTGGTTAGTACATTGCAGCATCACAGATAACCTTGAGAGGACATAGCAGAAATACCATTGTAGCCAGAGGCAGTTTGTCAGAGCAACTAAATCATAAGCCAGTTGTTTGGCTTATGATTGAAAGAGAAAAAAATATTCACTATTTCAGTTTTTACATCCTTGGTATGTCAAATTTCTTGATAATTGAGGAATTTCCAATGCCTTCAGGTAAGCCCTTGAATCTGTTTGGAATAACAGAGAGCAGAAGTTGCTTTGCAAATATATCTGGAATCTCTGGCTGTCAAGTGCTGTCTTCTGATAGACTGATGGGCTGCATGAGCTCCCAGTGATGTACAGCTGTCACTTTATTTAAGTGCATGGATGATAGTCTTCCTGCCACTCATATTAGATGGGCCTAGAGAAAGTGTTACCAGAAATACTCTCATTAAGTGTCCTAAGGCCTGAGTGAAAATAAGCCAGTTTTTTTTAACAGAAGAAAGGAGCAGCAATGTTAGGAAGAAATCAGTAGTTATTATTTTTGCATTATTTTTTAATATAAAATAGGCAATCTGCTATTAAAAATAAGCCAATAATCAAAAAAGATTACATACAGAAAGCAACAGAACTGAGGCAATATAGAATAATAGAATAGTTAGGGTTGGAAAGGACTTTAAGATCATCTAGCTCCAGCCCCCCTGCCATGAGCAGGGACACCTCACACTAGACCATCTTGCCCAAGGCTCTGTCAACGTGGCCTTGAACAGTGTCAGGGATGGAGCATTTATCACTTCTTTGAGCAACCTGTTCCGGTGTTTCACCACCCTCACAGTAAAGATCTTCTTCATATCTGATGTAACTCTCCCCTGTTTCAGTTTAAACCCATTACCCCTTGTCATATCACTACAGTCTCTAATGAAGAGCCCCTCCAGTATTCTTGTAGGCTTCATTCAGATATTATGATTTAAAGCCTACAATGGCCTTGATTTTATAAACACATTCCCCCAAAATACACCTTTTTGGTCCAGCCTCCTAAACCATTTGCATTTAACATATAACCCTTTCTCTCTTTCAAGAGCATACTTCTTTCTGTGGAATTTGAGTTTGTGCTTGGCTGAGGTTCAGTTAATGTTAGTGCAACAAGCATATTCCTTAAGTCATGCCGAGATTATGTAGTCTTGCTTTGGCTTACTATCATAGAATCATAAAATCACGGAAGGGTTTGGGTTGGAAAGGATCATTTATCTGCATTGTAATAACTTCCTTGTCAAGTTTATTAAATACTGATAACTTCTGTTGCAAACAGCAGACATGAAAATTTTAAGCTACTATATGCCACAGAACACAAGAAAATCTTCCAGTTTGAGAGATCTGAACCTATCAAGTAAAGCCGAATTCAAAAAGAGAAAATGGGTGGTCTGTAGATGACTTTTGTTGCATATTGAAACTCATCTTTTTCTCCCAGAGCACAGAAGATATCTTCTTTAAACACTTTTGTACCTAGTGGTCCTATGAAACATGAAACTTGAAAAAAGACAGTGAATAAGAGAACCTGATGAAATTGTTGTGACATAAGGGTTTGAAATTTTTTAGTCCATACTGAAGGTAAAAGTAAGGCTTGCTTTATTTTTTTTTCTCTTCCCAATGGCTTTTATAATACCTTGATTTCCAACCTGGTGCAAATTTTATTGGAATAAATTGGAAAACCCCCTTTCAATGAACTTTGGATGAGGGGAAATAATTCTATTCTAAAGATAACTAGCCTAGAAAGCTGATGTCTCCTCTCAGGGAGCTCCTGAGAATTTCTGCTCCATACAGCTTTTGCTGTGTGGAGAAATTTTCTGTCCTTTTGGTCTCTATTTTAAAGTGTGATGGCAAAATCTAGAAGAGAAAATGTCAAACCCACTGTGTGTGTAGTTACAAGCAGTGATGTAGCCATAAACAAAGTGTAAGGAAGGTTATCAAACAGCTTTTTAAAAGCAATATCTATAGAACTAAGATATCATGAAAAAGAGTTGTAAGAATTTATTGCAAAACAACAGCTAATTGAGTTTTATTGGTTGTTCAAATAATTGGTGGATATCATAAATAAGAAATATCCTAAGTACTTAGGGATAATTTGGAACTCTGGCACTATCCTGCACTCAACATTTAATATGTATCCCATGAGAAAAAGAAAACGAAGTGTCTTATGAGTCTAACCAGTCACTGAAATGATTTTAACTTGTTCAGGTTTGCAAAGAGGACTAACTTATAATGGAAAAATAGATTAGACTTCAGTGCTTGGGGGAAGTCAAATGCAACAGGGGAGGTTTTGGTCCCATTATGATCAACTCTGGTTTATTCTGCCACAAAACTCATACCCTGAAGCTCAAGCACAGGAACTGGTAAACTCCCTCTGTGTTCATAGAAATCACTTTTCAGAGTTTTCCTAGGAAAGGATCTCAGCAGAGACTCAGAATAAAGCACAAAGCAATTCCTTCCTTTGTTAGAAGGTCATAAAAGAGAACTATGAGAGTCTAATCTGGCCTGCTATAAAACACAGATCAATGAAGTTCAAGCAGGGTTCTCACAAAGGGTGACTGAGGCACTGTTTATTTCCAAAAGCCTAAATGCTATGACTTATAGAGACAAAAAATAAGTTAACTTTCTATTAGCTATGCTATTGGCTTGAAAATTATTTAAATTTGTGGGAGCTTACAAATAAACAGCAGTTTATTTGTGGACATATATGTACACAGGTATTCATATAATTTATCAGAATGAAAACTTAAAGAAAATGTGTACATTTGAGGAAGACATCCTTTTTTTAATTATTATTTTCTTAAGAGTGTGATAGAGTTTCTGGTGAGAGCAAGAAACACAGAACTCAACAACTTGCACCACTGGAGACAGAGTGGATGAGAGGGGGATGACATGGGACAATTGTTTTTTGCCTGAAAGTCCTCTGGATTATGGCAGAATGACAGAGGAAGCCAACCCTTCCATGTCCCCATCCACGGGGCTACATTGTGATAATAATGATGTGAATGTGCATTTCAGTTACAGTTCTAGAAGACATTTGTTTTTCCTGCCACAGGTTGAGAAGTGTGGCTCTGGCAAATATGCCAATAACATTTTTAAATTTAAATATGTGCAATTTGTGGAGTCCTGCATGCCTTTATTTTCTTGCAAATTGTGCTTTTCTTCAGAGTTTTCTAGTGCCAAAGGTTAACTCAAACTTCACTAAGTTTTTAAGCACATCAAACATTTTCTGATAAATTATAAGGAAGAGCAATGCAAATGTTATTTTAGCATTTCATGAGACATATTTCAACATTCTCCAAATTATATACTATTCAAAGAAAGCAAGTGTTTCAGTCCTGCTGCTTCCCTGTAGTCTTGTCTGCCCAGGAATACTCTCAATATTAGCACCATTTCTGTCAAAAAAAAAAAGAAAGATAAATGTATGAATCCCAACAGAATTCAGAATTTTGAAGATCTCTTCAAGTATAAGGGCTCTTATTTGTTACAATTACTTCTCTTCAGTATAAGAAAGCCATAGAAGACATATTTGCAATCTGCTGTGCCTGGTTTTATTCTTATTTTGAAAATCGTTTGATAAGATGCTGCCCAGTGTGTCTCCATTACATGTGTGCCTCAAAGAATGTATTTGCAGTAACAATGCCTCCACCTTAATATTTTGGTAACTTTATTGTTATGCAAATGTCACTTGTATATTAATTAATACTACCTATAAGAACTTTAAATTCAAAAGTGTTTATTGAAGCATAATGAGGAGCAGACACAGATTTAAGCAGAAATTTCCACTTAATAAATTTACATTTAGTACTTACTAAATATACCCAGAAAAAAGCCCTGGCTTTAGGCCTTTTATTTTCCTAATTATCAGTCAATAAGAAATGTAAACTGAATGCAAAGTAAGACTTGTTTGTCAAGCTACCTTGATACCAGTGGGCAATCACAAATTAATATTATGCCAAAATTAACCTAAATTTGAATTGTCACCAAGATGTGAAGTTTGAAAGGAAATTCTTACATATTATAATTATTTTACCAACCAGAATTATTTATATTGCTAAAGAGTATATAATCAGAAATTAACTGAAAGCTAGTTTAGAGAAACTACAGAGGGAAGCTTCTTCTGGAAGTGCAGTCTAGGACAGGGAAGCAGAATAGATGCTGAATTTTTACATTGGCATGTAATTTCTCACATGGCCAACACTAAATGATAATTTAAGACACATTTGCTGAAATGCTCTTTGACTTATTTGCAAGATGGGGACCCAGCCTGACAACGTTATGAGTGCATCTACAGCAACAACCTTTGCAGGTGAAGAGGGGAGGACCAGGACTCGATTTGATGAAATCTGCTATGATTCTTCTTCATGGTGTCCTCAGTAAGTTTCTAACCTATGTCTGCACCTCATAGGGTGCATGAAAAAGATTTAAAAGCTTTCATCAGCCAGCTCATCTTGCCTCGTCATCACTAATAAATGGGTGTACCTGTAAAGACAAGCTACAGAAGAACTGCTGAGGAGATGCATTATCCCATGGGATAAAGCACCCTAACTTCCCTTTAAAGTGGAGTGCTGGCACTAGCACATAATCTGTGAGTTCAAGCTTGATTTTCTTGTAGGGGTACTGTACTTCAGCTCATACAACATGACTTCAAATTCACTGGTAAAAGCAAGCCTTGCTGTCCTCTTAATCATTGATGTAGTTGAATCTTTTATCTCCAGTTTGGTATCAATAATTGATTCCCTTCCCCTCCCACCAGGCAGAAAAAGAGAAAGGATGTTTCATGTGTGGCTCCCAGCCCAAGATGTAATAAGAAGGTGTCTGGAGTATGCACCCAGACCCATAGCTGGGTAAAGCACTACAAATCTAATTAGCACAGTGTTAGAACAATAATTATGAGCTCAATAACTGTTGAGGTTATATCATTCATAGAATCATAGAATCATTGGACAATAATCATAGGATCATAGAAACATAGGATGATTTAGACTGGAAGGGGCTGTAAAGATCATCTACTTCCAACTCCCTGTCATGAGCAGAGACACCTTAAAATCATATAATCATAGAATAGTTAGGTTTGGAAAGGACCTTAAGATCATCTAGTTCCAACCCCCCCACCATGAATAGGGCCACCTCACACTAAACCATGTCACCCAAGGCTCTGTCCAACCTGGCCTTGAACACCGCCAGGGATGGAGCATT
>WYDI02014422.1:0-68908 GCA_009867235.2 Psittacus erithacus
CTGCTTCCTCCTGGCTTCCCCTCCTCCCTGGCAGAGCATGAGACTCAGAAAGTCCTTGGTCAGACTAAACATTTGAGAGGTAACTAAAAACATCGGTGTTATCAATGCTGTTTCCAGGCCGAAAGTCAAAAACACAGCACTGCACCAGCTACTAAGAAGGAGAAAAAATGACCGTTACTGCTGAACCCAGGACACTGTTTTATTGAAGTAACAGTAAAAGATAAAATGTAGACTTGCAGAAATATACAGAGGAGATCCAGCATTCACCCTGTCTCAGCACTAAATTCTCAGAGATTAAATTTCATGTAATAAGGTCCACAAACATTAATAGCAAGTGTTTCAAACTACTTGCAGAATATAGTAAGATAATATATTAAGTAATATAACTGCTTGCAGAACCAGACTCAGCAGTTATGAAGAACATGAGAATTCCCTGTCTCCTGAATTACTGCTATTTAAAATCTATTTTCATGTGGCAAAATGTACTTTGGAGAGAAAAGGAAGTTGACAAGGGAAAAAAAAAAAAAACAAACCACAAAACACCTTCCTTTAAATAGTAGATTTCATTAACAAAAGAAAAACCATATTCTTGGTAAAAAATTATCATCTCAGTTTCAGGTAACCTATGCATTTATAGAAGCAGACAGGCTAATAATATCTAATTCAATGAAAGGATGTATTAAGACTAGTCCAAAACTTCAAGAATATTAGTGATTAAGCTCACAGAAGCACTGTAAACAGATTCATGGCTGTGCTCCCCGGGGGGATGGAACAGGATTCTTCTTTGGATATGACCATCCTAAACCACAACAGTTCAGGTAAGAAATTATCTCCCCCATCTTCTCATGAACTCTTGACAGGAGGAAAGGAATAAGTATTGATTAAGACATTACGACCAATTTGCAGACTAAGCCAACTAGAAGCAGACGAACATCTCTCCCTGTACTGGGAATGACTGCTCCTGCCTAAGATCCTAAGGCTGAATGTGGCAGCTTACACAAAGAGGGAGAATTTCTTGAATATAAAGCAGAAAGACAAAAAAAAAACCAAACAAACCAGCATGAAATTTGCAATGATTTACTGGCTCACTGTTTCTCAATTTGAGGTATACATGACTCCAATACCAAAAATACCCAAAAAACCCAACCAACTCTTCACTGCTGAACAACAAAATACCCCAAACCCAGCTATTCCCATCCTTCTGCAAAGAAGGAAGTAAAACTCAAAACTAAAAGCTCTTATGGCATGAGGTAACTAAAAAAGTATTCTATAAACTATTTTATCAACAAATTTTGTCAATTTGTTCTCTGGAGTCCCTGTAACTGGAAACAAATGCACAATTGTCAATATTTACTCTTCCAGATAGAGATTCAGTTGGTATTGAAACAGTAAATCACCTTTTGGATATCTACTATGGGAAACAAATATCAAAAGAACCAATGTTAAACCAAGCAAGCCTAGTAGCTTCTCTTCAGTCAAAAAAGTATGACTGGCATCTCTGGCACTGCCTTATTTCCATCTTTTGTTATTTGAGGAAACAGTAAGACCTATAGGTGGATATGAAGCAAGATCTTACCCAACACCAAGCCATCTTTCATGGTTTCAGATACTGAATGCCAATACTGAGGTTGTTTGGCTTTTCAATACCTTTGGGTACAACGAAGGCAGTCACCAAACCACAAAATTGACTCATAAGCAAGCTATTCTCCATGCAACAGCAAGCCTCCAACCATCTTTTCTTTTACATGGCTTAGCAATCCCCTCATCTGCAAAAGGGAAGCAGTGGGCTCTCAAATGAAATGAGCACTTTCTCCTTCGGGACAGATCAACAGAATGTCAGGCATAGCACATTTCTCCCAACAATTACAAAAATCCAAGCACGCTTTTTATTTTATTAGCCATCCTTAAAAGTAGCCATGTTCTGGAATATAAATGAGTCACCCAATTTAAAAATTGGGTGCTGTGGTCTTCCCATACACAAGCTGACTTGAAAGATTCTTTAAAAAGAAAGGAAGTGAATTAAAACCAAAAAACATCATTAAGTATTCACAAGGAGAGGGATATCAGATATTGCACATTTGGAGTGAGGACTCTCCCAAGATGGAGACTGCATAAATCTCCTCTCCATCTTGTTTGGTGACTACAGGTAACAAAAAATGTTGCATTCTCTAAAGGATGATAAAATTTCCCCATAAAATACAGAATTTTCGTTACACCATTTGTTTCCTCACACAACATTCTTAGACTTTTGCGGTCATTCTTCTAAAAGGAGATATGATGCTACTTGGTAGACCTGGTTCAAGTATGAATATCATAACAAACTCCCCTCACACTGCACTACAAATTAGAGCTACTTCAGAAACCACATTAGCCCCAAGCTTATTTCAGCTTCCTCTTTGTAGAGCAGTCTGATGCACTACACCTAGGCCCTTCCTGGATTTTTCAGAAGACTGAAGTTTAAGATGCTCTACCATTCCCTGTTATAAATGGAGAGCTAAAAAAAAAAAACACAGCGCCTTTGCTGCAATCTAAACATGGGTTTAGGGAAAATACGAAAAAGAAATTTGAAGTTACAGTATCCATAGACATCTGCAGTACTTTTTAGTAACTAAAAAGTTCAGGAATCCTCAAAGGAAAAAGCCTTTCCATTTCCTAGTCGTAACTAGTGCAGAATGAGGCTATGTCCTACTGCCAGTGGCTGAGTGGCCTGGACCTATCTGCCCTACAGTTACAAACTGTAGGACTGTAATGGATCAATGCACAAAAAGGGATACAGCACAGCTTTTCTGTTTGACTCTTCTGAAACGTCTCCACAAAATAGTATGTTTTCTCCAATGGGTCTGCATAAACATCACAAATCAGATAAACTATCATCTCAGAAAGATACCCCAACAAACAGGAACACTTCCATACAGGATACATTCAGAAAGCAGCAGATTTATGCAGAGTTTTTATATATCAGAATATTTCAGAATACACTATAAACAACTTACCCACAAAAGGTGTTGGAAACTGAGCCATGGTTCTGTAAGTTTTAGCTTGTTAAGAGTCGCCTGAAAGAGAAAAACCAAAACAGGTAATCAATTACAGTGTCCTCCATTTTTAATATATTTTCTGTACTACCATATAATCAATTAATACAACAAAAAATAAAGGCAATGAAGAAGTAGGAGCATTTAAATACTATCAGCAAGAACTGATACAAGATCAGCTGTTATAAGAGAACTGTCTTATTTTTTTTGTACCACACTATGCATCCATGACTGAGTTTTCATACTAGCAAACAGCTACATTTCAGTACTGTTCCAAAAATGCCCTCAAAAACAATCTTCACTTAGAAATTATCAGTGGTGTAGTAAAGAACAAAGTCAGCCACAACAGACAAGATCTCAAGGCTACGTTACTTTACGGCATGTTAGAGCTCAGCTCGCACTTAAGAGCAAAATTGGCTCAGTTTCCAACTGTTGAAAACATACAACATTGTCAGCGATCTGATTTTTATTCCTGACAGAAAAAATCATGAAATGCACCATCTTGCTTGGATTTCCTTTGTTTTAAATGAAGTACATTAAAAACTGAAACTAGATTTCAAGACTGCTTTACCCCAAACTAGCCCACAAATTTAATTAGTATATCCCAATGAACAAAGTGCAAAAGGCGACATGGCAAGCAAAAATGCATTAGTTGGTGGGAGATATTCTTAACACTGCTTGCTTTTCAAATGAAAGCAATCTACACAGTCTAGAAATTTAATCTTTAAAGAAAAAAGGAAAAACATTTTTCTTACTCTACACAAAGACTGACATGAACTGCCTGAGCCAAGAGGCCAATAGCTAGCAATGGAGCCGCAAAACAATACAAAAGCAGCCTCTTGTCCTACTAGATTCCACTCATGTTTTCCAGACAACAGGAAAAAAGCAAAAGGAAACAGAATCCGAAGAAGAATAATTTAGACTTCTTGAACAGCAGCAGAAATTTATCAGTATCACTAAGAAAGGGCACTAACTTGCATGAACAATTTCCTTTTGTCTGATTTCTTGTTTGCTCTCCTCTCCAACCCCCTTTCACACTTCCCACATACTCTTCTGGCTTCCAGTTCAGGAACCTACTATATATACACTCCACAGATGTCACCGCAAAAAAACCCACAACACTTTTATAAGCCAGTCTCCCCATCAGTTGTAACTGAGGGAACTATGAGAAAAAACACAATTTTTTTTCTCATAACTTAGCAGAGCAGCCAATCACAGTACATGACTCGGAAACCTTCTCCCAAATGTCAGGTAACACAGCCGATGCCAATTCCATGCTCAGCAAGCATTATCTCAAAAGTTTAAAACCACATGCAAACTGGGATAGTGTTTAAAGAATAAGCTATTTCAGTAGTATGGCTCTTCCAAAAGCACTTCTCAAGCGCTAGATGACCAGCACTTTAATCTCAGCTAATGTTTTCTTACAGTACCCTGTTAAAGGCAATGGCTCTACTATGTTTCTATGTCTTAAACCAGCAAGCAAATCCTAGGGAAGGATGAAAAAAGGAGGAAAAAAAAAAAAAAAAAATGGAATCTTACAGCACAGGCAGTTTTTACACTTGAGTGTTAAAAAGGTAACAGGAGAGAGACTGGCAGAGCACAGATTCTCTTCCTACTTCAATTTCCCAGAGTTTGCAGATGGGCAGTAAAAGCATCCAGGGCAGCCACAGGAGGACAAGAGACTTGAAAAGGAGAACGAGAAAGCAGGTTGGGGAAGGGATGGGTGGCAATAGGTTTGGGTTTGTTTGGAGGTTTTTTAAGCTAAGAAAACTTAAGTATTGTAAATACTGGGATAGAAGAGTGAACAAAAAGATTAAAAGTGTTTAGCCACTCAAGAGAAGATACGCCTCCACAGATTACTGCTACTCCAAATAAATTGGTAGTTTATTCCTCCTTTACCTTGAACACACCAGAAAGGGGTGAGTGAATGGGAATTCTCAAGACTAGCCCTGTGCTGGATGCCAAAGAAAGCTTCCAAAGAGCTTCTGGAGAGAAAGAAGGGGAGGGAGGGAGGGAAGGAGGAGGATAGGGTTAGCAGCAGAAAGCAGATTAAATAGTGATAGGTAAAAATGGAGAAAAGGAGAAGGCTATGTTTAAACTTGAGAGACTGAAAAAGAAAATTAAATAAACTGCAGAAAGACACTCAGTAGAAAGCAGAGGGAGAGAAAGATCAGCATACTCCAGGAAGACAGCAATTTAAGTTTGCTGTTTATTGCCAATATCACACCCAACTTCCACAACCAGAGGTTTCATTTACATGCCCAAGGTGACAGCATAAGGCTTAACTCTGCAAGAATCAAACTTCGTAACTGCGTACAGTCGATTCCAACAGCTCGGGGTTTGTTATATAGGAAAATGAAGGCTAAAAGATATCAGGAATTTCAAAGCATTCCAATGTTGACTTCATAGGTTTTTGCTTAAGTATCAAAGAGCTGGACAACCTGCCCTGTAAGGAAGCCTGAAGGAGTTAGGTCTTTTCTCCCTGGAGGAGGCTCAAGGGGTACACCTCATTAGAGTGTTCCAGTACTTAAAGAGTGATTACAAACAGGACAGAGGCTCTCAAGACAGAGGGCAATGGGAACAAGTTGCACTATGAAAGGTTTCTTCTCAATACAAGAAAAAAATTTTTTACAGTGAGATCAATCATTGGAACAACCTCCTCAAGGATGTGACAGAGTCCCTTGTCACTGGAGGTTTTCAATATGTGGTTTTACAGGGTGCTAAATAATCTCACCTAGGCTCCTGCTCCCATGAAAAGTCAGATCAGATGGCCTTTCAAGGTCTATTCTGCCCCAGGCTGTTCTATGATTCTGGGTTTAGGGTTGAAGATCTGTGCGGATGGAGACCAGGTACCATTTATGGAAAAAAATCATCTAGCATAGTCATTTTATTATAAATTACCATATACTTGCAAATTATGGTAATGCGGATACAAGCACAGACATACCACTTTGGAACATTATTTTGAAGTACTAACAAGCTGTTCTAGATCTGCATTCCCTGTACCCTAATCTCTACTGGTTACAGTAACAGTATTACTCCTCTGACTTTCTTGTTCCTCCTGATGCCCCCAAGAAGAGAGTACACACCCTGGCACAAAGCAAAAATTATGCAGGAACCGCCTGACCAGAAAGCTAACAAAAAAAAGCAATAATTTCTTGCTAACTAACTACTGATACTCATATTTGTAGGAATTTGGGTATCTCAGCAATTTTTTGAACTCTGACAAATTCCTTTGACAAATGAGTTCAGAAATTATTCAAACAGGAAGAAGGAGAAACAATAAGAGGAACCACAACTGCACTGTCAGTCAACCGTATGCACTTTCCTTAGAAAGCCAGGCCCAAACTCTGACCATAAGCAAAATTATGCTAGTAATAAACTGTTTAGTACAGTCCACCAAATAGTCTATTTTCCACAAGAATCAGAAGATGCAATGGATATTTTACACTATTTTAGAAAGAAGAATTAAGAACATTGACTTTACCTATCCACAAAAAAAAGCTTATGCCATCACCACACTGAGATTGACAAACAGATCTAACATTAAACACTTCCTTTTAACATACAGCACTTGGTCTATGAACAACTTCGAGATATACATCCAATCTACACAAAATATAAACCACTAAACACTACAAACATTCACAAGTTCTGTACTTCCCAATTCTCCAGAAAAGGCAGACACACCACCTTTCAAATTAACAGTGTGGTACCAACAGCAACCATATTGCACACCCTTTCCCCACAAAGATCTGTTCAGAACCAGAGCATGTTTGTGCTCTCAGGTCAGTGAAAGAAGCATATTGAAACAAATGACGTTCCCATCAATCAACAATTTGCAAATGTACACAAGACCCATTACAGATATCTGCTATTTGTAATTCTTTTCTGCACAGGATTATTACACTACGTTGTTATGAGCAGGCAGAAAGGATGCTGGTTGTGAGCATTTTTTTAAGTTTCACTCAACATCTACTGTGTTCAGGGGTTTTACCTCTTTGTCACTTGTAAATTTAAGTATTGATGTCCTATCTAAGTGTTTACCTTGAAAAAATGATCAGGTTGAAAACAACTGCAGTACCAACACTTACACACAGAAGTCAGACATGTATGAAAATTTCTTCCACTACATATTATATATGGCTCAAAACTTTATTATAGTTTCTATTTCAAGTTACCTGTGCTCTTCTAAGGAAGTATTTACAAAGAAATCTGGAATAATGCCATAGGAGGTATAAATTAAGAGCAATTTAGCTATTTCAGTGCTATGTGTCTTTATATGGACAAGTTTCACATGAAAAATAACTTTTTTTTTTCCCCTTAAAATGCATCATAGCATTTCTATCCCTAAATAATCATTCACAAGATAATTTGGGCATACAATTAAAGAATTAATTCCTGAGGCAACTTATCGGTCACCTTCTTCCTCCTGCAGGAAAAAAAGAAAGAAATAAAACGAACCAGATAAAACCCCCACATCCTTCACAAGAATTCCAAATTATGACAAAATCTCCAAAGCAGGATGGCACGTGAAAGTATCACAGACTAACAGCAAGTTTTGTTGGTTTCCCATGTTACATGGGAAAGTCTGTAGTATTAATGGAGTCTGACAGTTTCAGCAAAGCATGTTAACTTTAGATAGATGTTGGAAAACAAAAACAGTTTGAGACATTAAGTAAAAAAACCTTCACAAATGTTAAGTTCTACTGTTTCTCTCTTTTTTTTTTTTCTTTTTCCTTTTTATTGCCAAGTACCCAAATGAGATTTACAAAGCTAGTCAATGTTGCAAACACCTTTCATACTTGTGGCAATGATCAAACTGTCTCTTCTGCATTCACAGTATCTATCTGCTGCTAAGGGGAAAGGATAACCTGACTACAAAAGAAGAAAAGTCACTATAAACCCACCATGCAGGCAACAGGTGTAGTAGTGAGACACACTTCCCTTCCCTCCAGTTGAAGTCAGAAGTCAGCTCAAGAGTCTAACAAATAAAGAGCTCCTTACTTCCTAAAACCAGGAACAATGGAGACATTTATCAACCAAATGCTGACATTTATCAACAACTGTAGTGGAAGCCCCAGACAAACAACAAAAACGGTGTTTCTATGTACAACAAGTTTGCAAGCACTTAAGGACACCGTTTATTTTCCTGACATATCACTGTCACTTTATCTTGTTCAGTCACTAAGCTTTAATTGTTTCTGCAGGAAAGCCTTTCACAGCTACTTTCACAGGAACTACCAGGGTTTTGTCTGTTCTTGCTGAAACCTACGTAAGGGACACACTGTCCAAAACACATTTTATTCCTTCAAGACTTTAGAGCCAAAGTTCAAGAGGAAAGTTATTACGAACATTCTTGGTGAAATCAGACCTATACTGCTCAAAATTCTCAGACAAGATCGAGACAACAGACTTTTTTGCCACCCAAATTAACAGCTGGCTTGCTCTTTTCCACAATTTGTCTTTTCTTAAAGTAAAATTGTCTTTTCCTTAAAGTACAGAATTTCCAGGCTATATTAACTTATACACTTCTGGGAAAAGGTATTTCTGATTTCTTTAACTGACATCTAAATTTATTATTAATAATTATTAATTTAATCTGCGCAAGGTGCTCAGAATTTGTCTTTAACAAAAATACGAGATTATTTCTTCAGGAGAATTCAGAGATTAATACATTGAAAATTTAGTCCTTTTCTTCTTCCAGTACATGAGAAGCAATTAGATAACTAGTCACTGGCATTAATATTACCCTTCCGAAGCAAATGAGAATGACAATCCCCTTTGCAAAGCTGGGGAAACTATGGCAGGAAAACATCCTAATTCATGGTAAAAGTTAGTAGTAACTTGGTACAGAAACCTAATTCAGTGTGATCATGAACCACAAGAACATATATTTTACACATGGGTATTACAAGCAGAACAGAAACTAAATTTTAAGGTTGAAATCAAGAAGTTAAAGAACTGGAGATCTTCCAGTGTCATTACATTCTGAATCTTCATCCACATAAGAAATGTTGCTGATGACTACGTATCACCTGCAGTACTCAAACAGCTCCCAAGCATTATAGTTAAAATATTACAGGATAGTACAGGCTACATAACCAAAGCAGAAGTCCTTCCCTGAAGGAGTTCCCAGTTTAACCAAACGGAATTAACTTTAGGAGGAAAGCAAGCAAAGGCTGCAGTGATAAGATCACTTTGTTGTATAGTCTAGCTAGCACAGTTTGAATGGCTGTTTCTAATCTTGTACATACATGGGCTGGTTTTAATCTTGACAGCATTTCACCCAGTAATTCCAGTAGTGAGTGAACTGTAGCTGAATCACAGTATCTTTCTAAAGAGACAACTGGCTTCCATTTTAAAAGTTTTCACATGATGGAAAATCCACTGCACCACTCAACTGTTTCTAAAACCCTTAATAAGTACCTTGATTTATTTTCACTTTAATATTTGTTGACTTCATTCTGAACCACCAGACCTTGTAAAGTATGAATTCTTATCTTTTAGAATGAACTTTCAGTAGTTTCTTAGCACTCACAACTTCCATTTTCCCTTTCTAGTTGTCTTTACTTACAGAGGTATAGTAATAAACTGGTTTTTTTGTTCGGTTGGTTTTTGGAGGGCTTTTTTTGTTAAAAAGCTTCATTAAGACAACTGCAGTTGGCAAGTTCTGACTCCTTCCCCTAAAAAACAAATTCTGAAACTAAACTTCTGAAAGAAGAATACATGCCACACCTACAAGATAGCCTTAACAGTAGGCTGGCATTAACTTCCAGAATGATTCAGTAAGGAGGACAAGGAATGCATGATATCACCGCCAGATATAAAAGTGCTGTATTCCCTTAGACACTCAAAGTCTGTTTTGTTTCACAAACATGAACTTGAGCAGTGATCTCAACTGCCAGTAACTAATGGCTTAGAGTTATACTGAATGCTAATAAAACGGGATAAAGCAGATTGGTTCTGCTATTTACATTACATAAAATGAAGTCAGTCATGCTTTATTTCAGAACTGTTAATCTGGCTGTCTCCATGGCTCAAGGATCACTAAGCAATGGCACTTAGAAGATACATTCAGAACAAAAGGGAAAAGTGGCCAAAGCCTGGAGAGCAGCCTTAGTCAAAAGACAGCAAATGGAGTGCTCTGTGATATCTAAGTGCTAGTTTTATGTTACCTGTATATTAGCGTATTATTTTAAGAAGAGGCTGATAGTCATGTCACACCTTTAACTGAGCTACCGTTAACCTTTTAACTCCAGCTTTTCAGGGAGTAGAGCACAGTTTTCAAAGACCAGTGTAGCACTGGATCACTTCTATTTCAGTGAGCGTTTTCCCTTATCAGATTTGTAGTCTCTCCAGTCCACAAAACAAGTACTTTTGTTTCTTCCTTTAATCCCTCAGCAAGAAATAGCCACCTACAGAATAACAATTATGATTTCGGTTTGGTTTCTTGTTTGTTTTTTTCTTTTCCCCCTCCAGATTTTCCTCATTCCTACATCAACTATCTCATCACAACTGCTTCCGCACTCCACTGGGTCACCTCCTATAGTGATATGGACACTGCTGTATTACTTGCAAGTCAAGAAGATCATGTAAATGTATCAGAGGTAAATACTTGGTATATACCAGCTGGTATATTTCTTCCCCCACTTTCCTACAGATTCTCACTACACAGCTCTGCATGAACTCTCCCATGTTTCACTATGTTGGTCTGGCATTAGTCCAGTGTTTCTGCTTTCTCAAAGCATCATTTATCATTGCTGCTCACCTCTACTGCAGCTAAAGCCACCCTAACCACAAGGATTATTTTTTCATATCCCTGCCTGAGCTCAGAAATGATAGGGGGATGGAGACTGTGGACCCAAGAACTGTGTTTTTAGACACAGGACTGAAAAGCAAAGAATTACAGCCACAGTTTAGATCCCTGTTTCTGAGTAGGCAAGCATAACTGCCTGTTATGCTTGATAAGCAGATAAGAACCAAAGGACTCATAACGCAGCCTGATGTTCTTAGAGGAATGAGGACAGCCAAAGGAATACATCAGAGCCATCAAGTCTCTGTTGGACAGCAGTGGTGGTCTTCTATCCCAAGATTTCATTACTTGTAGGCCTAACCTAAGCTTATGTAGCTATGCTGTACAAATCTGCATCCTTATCTGAACTAATTATAGAATAGTTAGGGTTGGAAAGGACCTTAAGATCACTTAGTTCCAACCTCCCTGCCATGGTCAGGGACACCTCCCACTAGATCATGTCACCCAAGGCTCTGTCCAACCTGGCCTTGAACACTGCCAGGGATGGAGCATTCACAGCTTCACTGGGCAACCCATTCCAGTGCCTCAACACTCTCACAGTAAAGAACTTACTCCTTATATCTAACCTTAAATTCCCCTGTTTAAGTTTAAAGCCATTCTCCCTTGTCTTATCACTAGAGTCTCTGATGAAGAGCCCCCTTCAGATATTGATAGCTAATAATTTTAAAAAAGAACAATGAAAAAGTTATAAAGAAAATCAGATGTTCAGAGTTCTTTCACTTCACATTCTCCATCGCTGCCCCATAGTAACATTTATGTTGGGGGAAGTATAAGAAGGAAATAAAAGCCCAGAGTCAGCACAAGTGCAAGTCAAGAGAGTTCAGGACCTGCGGATCCACTTCCTTTCCCCTTCTCCAAGGAAAAACTATAAGATAAAAGGTCTAGTAGGGCAGAGACAGGACAGTCAGTGATGTAAGAGAAGAGAAAGCTCTGTTCTTTGAACTACTCCACTGTAGGTCAATTTCTCCTCCATAAGCATCTGCTCTTCTGAACCCTTAGAGGAAAAGGGATCACCAGTTACGTAAATGCAGTGGTACAGCAAAAGCAGTTTGCTGTAGCAGATTGGTCAAGCAGATTTTCAAAACAGTGCTTCAATACAAGGAATTATTCAGCATCTACCAAGCCTTATCAGCATCTCAGTAGTTGTGTCAGACCACATCACTACTGATAGAAACAGGCATCATTTCCCACCCATGTACCTTCCGTAATGAATTTCTTCAAAGCTCTGTCTTCCTAGCTCTTCTGCATGACATTAGTAGCACTTCCAGATACAAGAACATACATGTATTATGTAATTTAGACAAGTATTCCTGATTCACCTTCCTTCCGGTCACACTTAACCTGTTGTTCAGGCACAGGCTGATAGCAGTCATTCTCTGCGGCGTACTCCTGTATTTTTTTCTTCTAATTATTCATATTGTTTTCCTCAAGAATGTCAATTTAAGAACTTTGATCTCAGGGCAAAACTCTCAGAGAGAGACCTCATAAATTATACAAGCATTCCTTGAACCTGCTCTGAACATGAGTAGAACCCCTAAGAGATGTTGAACCTCCCTGCATTTCACCAAAAGAAAAGACCCCCTCCAAACCAGTGAAGATGAGTGGCAGACTCACTCATTGGCTTTGTTTTCAGACAGAAAAAAATAACTGCAAAAAGAAATCACCTATCAGTGAATTGCCCAGCATCACTGACAGTATGCTGTGAGAGAAGTTTGTTCTTTGAGGCAAGAACAAAAGAGGCATTAAAACAAACTCTGAAAATGAGAATGCTCTCCTAACTTTTTTTTCAAAATTACCTTTTTCTTCCATAACAGAGTTACAGTTTCAGTTTTGGAGGCTATACTAAGCAAGAACTTAACGAAATTTTCCAGATCTAATGATGAGGATTCTCATGTTGTTCTAAAAGCATCTTATTGACCTATAAAGCTATTGATGCAGCACATACCAGGAAATTCTCTGTTCTGTGGCACTAATACGCAGGTACAGTCCTGATCCCACCACTGCAAGGTGACTGAATGCATCAGTGTACAATGCAGTGATGCAAGTACTGCATTCACCCCCATTATCTGACCCTTTTGATTTCATCACAAGCAACACACATAATTTACGTAATAAAAAGTAAATAGCCATAAATGTAGCACAAGCTTCATACGTGTGGGTTATGTGAAGGGCAGGTGTCCCAGTGCCGGCAGTGGGGAACTACAGAGGCTTCTCTCTAAGGCTCCAACAGACCCACCACAGGGAAAAGCTGAGGCCCTCAGCCAAGATGGTGGTGCCTCAGAGAAGTATCAGAAAGGGCAAAACACTGCCCAGCAGTGAGGGGAAAAGTGTGAGAAACAGCCCTGCAAGCACCCACATGAGAGGAAGAGGTGCTCCAGGGACCCCCTGCAGCCCTTGCAAAGGGCTAGCTGAATCAGGCATCACCCTGCAACCTATGGGAAGGCCACAGCAGAGCAGACATCCATACTGCAGCCTGTGGAAGACCCCAGGCTGGAGCAGGTTTATCCTGAAGGACTGCAGCCTGTGGAGAGGACCCATGCTGAAGCAGGGGAGAAGCACGCAGGGGAAGAAGAGGCAGAAAGGAGCTGTCACAGACTGATCACAGCCTCCATTCCCCTCTTCCTGTGCTGCTTGTGGCATGACAGAGGTAGAGGACTCAGAAATTAAGGAATAAAGTTGAGCCCGGGACAAAAGAGGGGGTAAAGGTGTTGTTTCAGTTTGTCTTTGTTTCTCACTAGCCAAACCTATTTTAACTGGTGATAAATTAATTTTTCCCAAGCCAAGATTTTTTTGTCCATGACTGTAATTGTTCTGTAATCTCCCTGTCTTTATCCCAACCCAAAAGCTTTTTCACCCCATCTTGTCCCCCTGTACTGTTGAGGAGGGCAGTGACTGAGCAGTTGGATGGGCATCTGGCAGGCATGCAAGGTCAACACATGACACTATACTAACTTACTTGAAGAAAACAGTATTCCCTCTGTAGATGATCCTGATCCTTCAGGAAATTTTAGAGACTACACAGGAAGTGCCATAGAACTAGAAAAAGCATGAACAGACAAAACTATTCTGACTTAAGAAATTATTTCTATATAATGTAAATATATATAAATGCTGAAAGTATGCGTGGACTGACTCATACAAGATCACTGGATTTCGGCTTCTACTCATTTGGCACACAACAGGCTACAAGAGGACAGGGCCAAAGTTCTCTAAAAACAGTTACATGGTGAATAAATTATCAATGCTACATTTAAGTCAAGGAAATTGTGACAAATTATGTGTAAAAAGAGATTAAAGAAGAAGAGTCTTTTTTCTGCTTCTAATACAAAGCATATACAGTAACATGGCAGGATGCCATCATCATACTGGATGGCAGCACTCAAAAAGTAGTGGCAAACTGTGTCACAACTAGTTGGCAACCAGTCACTAGTGGTGTCCCTCAGGGCTCATTGTTAAGGCCAGTGTTGTTTAACATCTTCATTGATAATCTGGATGAGGGGATCAAGTGCACCCTCAGTAAGTTTGCAGACAACAAGTTGGGCAGGAATGTTGTTCTGCTGGAGGACACAAAGGCTCTGCACAGGGATCTGGACAGGCTGCATCAATGGGCTGTGGCCAGTGGTATGAAGTTCAACAGGGCAAAATGCAAGGTCCTGCACTTGGTCCACAACAACCCCATGCAATGCTCCAGGCTTGGGGAGAAGTGGCTGGAAAACTGCCCGGTGGAAAAGGACCTGGGGGTGGGGATTGATGGAGCTGAACATGAGCAGCTTGTGCCCAGGCAGCCAAGAAGGTCAGCAGCATCCCGGCCTGTATCAGAAATAGTCTGGCCAGCAGGAGTAGGGAACTGGTCAACCCCCTCTACTCAGCACTGGTGAGGCTGCACTTCAAATCCTGTGTTCAGTTCTAGGCCACTCACTACAAGAGAGATATTGAGTTGCTGGAGCAGGTCCAGAGGAAAACAACAAAGCTGCTGAAGGGTCTGGAGAACAAGTGTGATGAGGAACAGCTGAGGGAACTAGGGGTGTTTAGTCTGGAGAAGAGAAGGCTCAGGGGGACCTTATCACTCCCTACAACAACCTGAAAGAAGGATGGAGTGAGGTGAGAGTCGGCCTCTTCTCCCCTCAAGCTGTGTGTGCCAGGGGAGGTTTAGATTGGATATTAGGAAAAAATTCTTCACTGA
Source organism: Psittacus erithacus (assembly GCA_009867235.2). NCBI lineage: Eukaryota > Metazoa > Chordata > Aves > Psittaciformes > Psittacidae > Psittacus > Psittacus erithacus. Next base: position 15,032 of record WYDI02014422.1, read on the forward strand.
GAGGGTGCTCAGGCATTGGAACAGGCTGTCCAGGGAAGTGGTGGAATCACCATCCCTGGAAGTGTTCAAAACTCATATATATGAGGCCCTTAGTGACATGGTTTAGTGGTGGTTTTGGCAGTCTTGGGGTAGTGGCTGGACTTGATGATCTTAAAAGTCTTTTCCAACCTAGTTGATTCTATGATTGTAAGCAGTACCTGCTATACAGGATACAATTCAGTAACTCTCTTCAGTCTGCCTGAAATTGAACATCACCTAAAGGTACCTTCACCAGAATATTTACAGAACTTCAGTAATAAACCAATACAAATAATAGTTCTGAGGTGAATATAGAAAACATACTTGAGTCTAAAGCAGCTTGCAGATTGCAAGGAGTTAGTTACTGAAGCTTCATTTCTTCTATGAAGCAGGCCATTCAAGTTTCACTTATGCCAAGATCTGGAATTTTCCCTCAGTAAGATTATCAATTCTCAGCTTTATAGAAAATAAAATACTTCTTTTAAAACCAATCCAATTAAAGCAATAGCATGCAGTTTGATAAAGGAAAAAACACCCTGGGGGAAGAAATATTCCAAAGATCTACCTAACATTAACTAAGGACAGAAGTATACGATTTAACACAAACGCTTCCAGCAGACAATGAAAAGACTAAGTACTTTAAATAGAAGATTTATTGAGAAGAAATGCAAATGTCAGATGAACAGATAGTAAAACTTCCTGTGCTGTTTTCACATAGAGATAAGGACAGACCCTTGGGCATTTGTAAAATTAAGGTATTTCCTTTACACTAGAAAGGTTGCTTATCAGACAACAAAGGATAAAAGATTCTCTTACGCTGTCAAGGATGCAATAGTTTCCCTAAACAAGGAATTAAATATGCTAAAGCTCAACTGCCAGAGGTAATGTCTATTTAAAATATACTAAAGGACACAAGTGAAGTAAAAAATGGCTTAACTGCATCAGGTAGGGTACATCCCAAAGTACCCTGTTTCGTGTTTCCTCCTTTCATCAGGATACCAATTCCCCTCCAAAATGCCTGTAAGCAATTTTCACAAAAAAGCAAAGCCACTTCAGGTGTGTCCACAAGGCTACGCAACTGATACATGCAATAGGATAAGGGAAAGAAAAATGTTCTGCTAGATGAAATCATAAGTGGTCGATACACATATAATAATTTAAAAAATGTATTCCAACTTATAAATCTTGTTTATATAGTGAACAGAATTATCAATTGACTGCAAGTGTAGTTGAATGGTGCTAAAAATTGTGTAAGGGCATGTGACAAGTTTCCTTTACAGATGACAAGTGTGTTTTCTATCAGTTCCACATAAGTCAGTCTCCTGCATCTTAACAACAGTGGGAAAAGTTTCAGTCCTTGGCTGGCGTAAAAGATTTTTCAAATGTTATGATTTAAAGACAGGAATCATCCTGCTGAATATTTACCAGCAGTAATAAGTTCAGAGGCAGCAAAGGAATTATAAAAACAGACACACAAAAATATTAAGGCTTTCCATATGTTTCACTAGAGGTGCCAGTACTTGTGCAACACAGACTCCTTCAAAATACATCTACAGCGAAGGTAAGGTTTTTCTTACTACAAAGAGAGATAGGTAGAAGCAAGAGATTATTGGAAGAACAGACAGATTTCAGCTTTCAACATAACAGTGCTGCACTGCAAACACTATTCCACAGCAGCACTTTCTAACTGCTCAGCAGTTGAGGGAGCAATGGGATCACTAAAGCACGGTGTCATCAAGCTCCAGACTACAAACACTCAGCATTTCTACCAAGGGTTGGGAATTATTTCAAGCCTACAAAGAAAGAAACAGGCCACACACACAAACAAACCAACTGCAAGAAAAAGAAGATACAGAAGACAGGGCTGGTTTTTTTTTTAAAGATAGATATATCAAGCAGTTAGAAAAGAGATGCTCATTCTCAGTATATAAATATTTATAGCTGATAAGATGGATTCTCCGAAGAATGCAGGTTACAGGGGGAGGGCACTATATGCACAGGCATTCTTCATCCTTGATCTGGAAGCCCCAACTTTGTTATGGTCTTTATGTAAATGACCAAAGAAGTCTGTATGGTTAATAATACTGAAAAGAGTAATTTCCTTGTACTGAAATGCTTTAGTACCTCTTTCCAGGACAAAAATTCCTTAGAGAGTAAGAACATTAACATTATTGTTAGTGTTAATGGTTTATTTACTGTAAGTCACAAATCTGCAGCATGGGGAGATTTATTTACTGTAGCTTACAAATTTCTCCTCTGTGAGTACTTCAAAAGTCATCTGTTTTTCCGTATCTAGTAATCAGGAAAATTTGTAACAAATCACATCCTGCTTGCACGGCTGCCTTCGGCTAGGGGGAAAAAAAAATAAAAAAAATCAAACTGCAAAATTGTACTACAATGCTCTGATTTCCCAACATAATAGATCTATAAAACCTTTCAAGTTTGATTTAAGCAGAAAGTGAAGACAACTATGCAAACAAGCTTACTGAACTCCTTAAAACATTTGCAGGTTTTTAACATGCTATTTATCAGTGCCCAGCTACATGCATAAGTACAGTTCTGCTGGAACGTACAATGTGATCCTTACTCACTGAAGTTGCATGGTGCTACCAGATAGATTACTACGAAGACACCCTGAACTCTGTGTCCTCAATAGGCTTGTTTCTTCAGCAAAGCCAGGGACAGAAAAAAAGTGAAGAAATTAAACACTTATGGGGTAGTAGTAAAGAAAGTCACAGAGAGGAGGGCCAAGAAAGAATGAAGTAAGACAAGCCTGAAAAAAGCACAGGAAGGGCACGAGGCTACAGCAGACTTCACAGTTCATCCACCTCATAGTTCAAACGCAACTCATTAAGCTTTCCAAGTTTCACACTCCTGAGAAGGGATGATGACACAAAACAATGATATGAAGGCATAGCTTCACATTTTAGGATCTGACTGGCCTACAGATTAAGTTTGGGTTTTTTTTGTTTGTTTTGTGGGTTTGTTTTTTGTTTGTTTGTTTGTTTTTATTCTGGGGGGTTTGGTTTTGGTTTTGTGTTTTTTTTTTTAAAAAAAAAAAAAAAGTTAGTCAGACTGTAAGACTCCTTTTTTTTCATCTTCTCTCACAGTACAAGCCCTGAGCAGGGCTCTGGTAGGACTCAAATGTTGAAGATGTGAAAGACTCCAGCCATTTAGTTAAATGAGTGAACTTCAAATTCCTACAGAAGTCATCAGCCCTAAATCTCATCCGGACAGTTTTCTCTTAGTATGTTGCCATTACATTACTCTTCTTCACTGAAAGTTAGTGTCCATCAAGATACAGCCTCAATTTGTAGGGAGTCAGACAGAGATGCTACCTCCAGTATCAATTTAAACAGTTACCAAGGGCAATCCAGAGATCAAGAAATTTATATAATCTTCACTAAAATGAAAATTCTGTGCCAAAAAAAGCTGTTCTATAAAAAAAGGAAATAATCACACTAGAAAATATTTAGTGTTTAGATTACCTCATTACAAAGCGTATGAAGATGTCTACCTTCTCTTGGTTTTTAAACTTGCCATTGGTAAAAACATCAGAGAAATTACAGAATGTTATTTCCCATGCTTTGTTAACAATTACAGCTGAAGCTCCTGAAAAGCTGATTAAACTTGTGCATCTTCAGCATTTTATTCTCCCTTATGGTTTCAAGATCGATGGGATGAAAGACATACACTGATAGCAACCAACACACTGACATACACAGAAAAAATACATCTAGTCCCTAAACTTAATCTCAAAAGGGCTCCTTCCTTTCTACGCTGATTTCAAGTTCAGGATAAAGCATGCAGTCAAAGCTCAGAAAGAATGTGAAGTAAATAAACAGCTGACATAAAATATATGTATACACATATGTAGGATGGGGGGGGGGAAGCACACAAAACAACCCAACAACAAATAAAAAATAAGCTAACACTCGCCTGGCATAACAGAAGGGATTCATATTCTACCATAATGGAGATATTTTAGTGAATTTAGTTCTCCTGACACAAAGGACAGTTCTACTGGCAGCAGTTTTAACCTTTCTCAAATTTAAAAAAGGGAATTTAACCAATTCTGCCTTTTTTTAAGGTAGTTTTTTTGCACTCTGGTTAACCAGTTTTGACCACATCTTAAAACAGGACTTTACATACAAGAATTCTCTTTTTTTTTTTTTTTTCAGCTGTTAAGGTGACTGCAATCTAATTGACTAAGTAGTTCTCATAAGAAACTTTGTTTCCAACCCAGACCACACTATCCACAGCAGACACATGTTATACGTAATTCAGTTATCACTTCTTGCAAATTGAAAACAGCACCCTAAGAAGATTTCTTCCAAAAAACCCTCATATTAACTAAGTAACAGTAGTTGTTTCAAGATTATCCACTTTTTGGTCAAACAGGCACTATTAATATAGCAATAAAATAATATTGCCAGAAACCAAAAATTGCTTGGACAAAGGAGAACCTCTTTCTATAGGAAGTACAAGAACCCACTTCATTAACAGGATCATATCTGCAGGTCATGAATCAGGTTTATGTCGGTGTGTATATATTTATACGCGGGGGAAGAAATAGCAGAGATCTGTAGTTTATGATTACAAATGACGTTTATTCTCCATGACAAGTATATTAACATACCTTCATGCAAGAATGACAGATATGAAAAGATTGCACAATTTATAGCCCAAGAGGAAGACAAGTTTACACAACTTATAGCTCACACTTGCAGTACTGGATTAAAACCCAAGAGCTGGAATGACTGTATTCCCCATTCATTCGACCTACTCCAGAAGCTACTACAACTTTTTGGTGCTTTCACTCTCGAATCAGGATTACTTTCTTTCTCCGTCTGGCTTATTTAAAAATAGGAGCAAGTTTACCTTGAAAACTGAGTCTTATGACTCCAACAGAAGACAGCTTGAGGGCCATTTTCTGCAGCAGAGAAATCATCAGAAGAGGCTTGGGGACAGCTGTGCAGGAAGCTTGAAAGAGCAGAGGCTAGCATAACTGGCAGTATACTCTGCAGTAATTTTTCAACTCATGCTGGCTGGCTTCAGTACAGCACAGCATACTCTAAGAGTTGGCAACTGACAAGATCTTAAAAATAAACTCTGGATTCTAAAAATACATTCCTGATTATTCACCTTCTGAGATCTCAAAATGAAAACTAGCATTAAAATGAAGCATCCACTCCTTCACCAATCATTACAGCTAAGAAGTTAGTTTCTAAAATGGCAAGCAAGATTTTCTTGTAGTCACTTGTCTGCAAAAGCATAGGTTTGAGATATTTTACAATCAAAAAATAAGTTGTCAACACTTCAGCTATTTAAAAACTCCATATACTGAAGCACTTGCAATCAAACCATCAGACAAAAAAACCTTTTCTCAAAAACTGAACCGCATAGTTTTCAGCTCTCCTGAAAAACATACATGACTTTTACTGGCACTTGAAATGAAAGGCAAAAGACAAAATGAACTTATTGGAAAGAAGAGTTGGCTACTTGCAGGAGAAAGAATAAGGTAGTAACACTAACCACCATTTGACATCAGAACAATGAATACACGCCGTATCAAGAACCAACAGAGGCACTAAATATGCCAAGTATGATATACAATATTTTCTGTTAAATATGTTCAGTTCCAAGGTTGTGAGCAGTCATAGCAGGTCCTTCGAAGCAGTAAATTATAGTAAGCATAGGACACAGTGAGCAGGAGACTGTTAAATTTACTTCCTCTGAAAACCCAGCAACAATAACTGTTTTTCCTACAGCTACATTACTATTTTCTATCATTTTTAAAGCTTCCAGAGCAGCATTAGCATAAATTTTATACATAAGCCAAATCAACTTTACTTTCTCACATAAATGATCAATAAAGTACCAATAGGGATAAAATTACATAAAAATGCCTCAGTTCTCATACGCTTAAATACTGCTGCTGACAGTTTCAGAACCCAGGTACTCAAAGTACTCCTTCAAATGTACAGCTGTCTTAGTGCAACTTTCCAGCAGGAAATCCCATGCTATGCAACAAAAAAATTCCAGTTTTAAAAAAAAAAAAAAAAAAAAAAAAAAAGCCAGTTCATATGTTTAAAAGAGAAAAAAGCAGCAGCAAGTAATCCTCAATAAAGCCTGCCAGAAAGCACTGCCAAGAAATGCACTGACATTCTAGAATGAGTAGGCCATTTACTCACACATTTTTCTTTTTCTTTTTTATTTCTTAATTCTCCAACAACATCCATGACAACAGTTCCACACTACAGGTGTTCTACTATATGGTACATGCTCTTACTTTAAGACCTGCAGAAAAAATTCATTAATTTTTTTTAATACCAGTTCTTAAATGCTAAATACATGATGACAATTGAAAGAGTAACACAAGTATCTGGGATATATAGTTGTCTATGGCTCATTTAATCACTGCTTATATAGTAGAGAACTGGAATGCCTGAGGAGTAGGGAGGAAAAAAAGAAAAAAACAACCCAGCATCTCCAGTTCCTTCAAGATACTAACAACAGACAAAGAATTTTGAGTCAGGCCCAGCAGAAAAATCAACATCTTCCTACCCTGCAATCATTACTTTTGAAAAGTTCCTGTTGGTTTAACAGCCTAAAATTGAAGTCTTAATGGAGGCCTCAAAAAATCTGATTGCCAGCAGCCAATTCATTGCCAAAGCATGCAGTGTTAAAATCCCTAGGGAGCTGAAGGTACCAACTGAAAGAATCAAGCTGAAACAGAGGCAAAGAAACTGGCTAACAGTGCAAACAAAACGAACAAGAAATTGTAATACCTTAAGAAAAATGTATGTGTACTATTTACTTTTCAGGAAATACTCGAAAGAAGCCTACTGTATAACAACAGTGGAAGAGGGAGACAAACTTTGTTGAAACACAGATTGGTATGCCAGAGCTAAAGCTAGAAATGACAGCTAGTGACTGACATAAGTTTACACAGAGTAGTAAGTTTCCTGGTTTACTCACTTGTATTAACTGTTCACTTATATTAATCTACCTCTTTCATGAGTCTTTCCAAGAAATTAATTTCATTACTGACAATTAAGAAAGTTATCAGACTGCTTCTAAACTGAAACATTTAGAATATTAAGACAGAATTAAACTTACATGCCTGAACATACAAGCAAGATGCAGGCACTAGTACAATACACACAGTTTACGCCAAACCCTCAAGATAAGGCCCATTCTTAAATTCTGAAGGAGTACAGGCGAAGTGCATAAACCACCCTGATCACAGCCTATGTTTCAGACTGATTTATTTCTGAATAATTAAAAAGCTTTGGTTACCCAGAAAAATCCTTAAGATCTGATCTTCTAGATGACTGCATATAGCAACTGAACCCTGAAAAAGTTTATCTCTGTGACAGGAGAATTCATCTGCTTTGGAAAACAACAATTGCCGAGTATCAAGCCCCCAGAAACATATGTAAATCATTTATGAATAAAGCCCTATGAAGAAAAAAAAAAAAAAAAAACAGCCCAAAAGTTTGAGGTTAAGGGATAAGGAGTAGGAGTACGGAGAATCATAATTGTTCCAAGTGATAGGTAACAGTTGCAAGAGAAATCTAATTTTGTTACTGGTTTTAGTGCAAAGTCCTGCAGACCTGTAATGGAAACTCAGATAAACCCGATTTTTAAGCGCTTCTCTCTAGACTGGCATACCAACTGAACTGATACAAAAAGATGCAAGGGGGAATAAAAAAAAAAAAAAGGAAAAAAAAAGAAAAAAAGTGAGCCATAGTATTAAAATGCTACAGCCTGTCCAAAAATATCAGTAACCAGATACACAGCATCAGAGGTCACAGCATCCACCAACAGCACTGCTCATGCAAGCCATTAAAAAACAGAAATAAAGAAGTTCTACAAAGAGGCACTAAGCCAGCGTTGTCCCAAGAGAGAAAGAACTTAACACATTTTTTCAGTTACCTTGCCAATAACCTCCCCACTGTATCCAACCCCCTAAACATTAAAATCTGGAAGAGATAGAATGATTCTATAGCAACCAGCTGCTGAGATATTTTTCAAACAGACTGAACTGAACACAATTGCCAAATACTTTCCCAACAAATTTAGCCTGTTCCTAGTGGGAGAAGGAAAGTATGTTCACTGCTGTGACTCAATAGACGGTGCAAATCTGAGGTCAATACAAAACTAGGGCAATTTAAAATACATTGCATAACCAGAAATAGGTAAATAGATACACAAACTGTAGGTACCCAAGTTGCCATCACTCTGCAAGGACAGATGCATCACTGAAGAATCCTCTCCCCTGAAGCAGCACTTCCATGAGACTTTTTTCCACACTGATTACTCCTCACCACATCACCAGCAAGTCAACTGCACTAACACTCCCAGGATCCCTGTAAGACTCTATTAGGAGATCTTCTGGAGATTTAAAACAGTCACATGAACATACCAGCTCCACAGTGGCCGCCTCACACGTAATTTGCGCTCTCTACGCTCTCAGAACAAAGCGGTCATTTGGTTGTCTCCGTGCTGAGATACACTTACTCCTGCTGTAAGTCTCCTGATGTACATATCCATAAAAATGGTTCAACCTCCCTACAGTATGCCTAAAAGCACGTTAGCTAAAGCATTTTTCTCAGCAAAACAAAAGTGAGAGATCATGAGAATTCGACAGTATGGTTTCCCTTAGTTCACGTTCAAAACAAAGGAAACCTCTACGTAACTTAAAATAATAACCAAGAAAAATTAAGCCTAATATTAGGTTTACATACATTATCCCAAGCATGTATCCTCAGAAGACATATTTTAGAAGTCTACAAATCAAAAGAATGGTGGAAGCCACCTAACTAAGCAACCTCTTTCCTTCCATCGAAAAAAGGCTTTGTTTCTGTTTAAATCTTCACAGAATAAAATCTTTCATAAGAGAGAAAGCCAAGCTAATACAAGATGAAGTTATTGGTAGGCTATCTTCATCTGGTTTCACAATATAGTAAAGGGATAACAATTGAACTCAACAGGTAGATGTTCAACACCTTAGCTGAGACAAGCTCCCATTTTCCCTCTTTGGCTAATTTTGTTAACCTAGTATTTTTCCATCTCTCTTCCCTAGCTGTGGAGCTCACTGTAAGTATCCAAGCTACTTCAGAAAAGTACCTGAGGATTGCCAGAAAAGTCAACCTCTTGTACATGGCCTGATACAGAACTAGAAAGAAATAGAAATAATAATTGGTGCAAAATAAGGTTGGAAATCTGCATACTGCTGTATCTACACTATTTGTAGCCTTCTTCCCTTTTCTTGACTTTATATTTACTGTCTTTTTAAACCTCTCTAGCTACAAAGTATCTCAGGTGAAGAGCAACTGCATGCATAGTTCTCACTGAATGATTCATTTTTAAATTTTTTTTTCTTTTTGAAGCTGAGAAAGGGTAACAAAGAAAAAAACCTCCAGACAAAAGGAAATGAAATATCACAAGAATTTCTATATGCAGGCTTCCTAGGTTTTATTTCAGCACAGAAAGTTTAGCTGAGTCAGTATTACTGTTCACAATGCTTGCAGGGTTTTGAGGGTTTGTGTTTAAATAAAAGAACTAAATTTCTGACACTGTTTTGAATGCCCAAGCAAAATGCCTGATTTTGATATTTAAGATAATAATTGAAGAGATTCAGCATGATTATATTCCCTACATACACTCAGGAAAGCTATTTTGATGTAGTTGTTTCCCTGTCCCAACTAGCCTGTACTTTGATTTTCTAACAAACCCCAGGTGGTTTAATTCAGGATTGTACCTAGGTAATCCAGGAAAAGCAGGAACTTGGCATTGCCATAACAAATTCCAGAAACTCTAGGAAAAAAGCCACTCCAGCAGGGAATCACATTTTCCTTGGAGCTACAGTGTAACATTTTCCTGCTTGAAGCACTACAGCAGAACGAAAAATGTAAAATTATTTACGAAGCTTCATGCAATTTCTGATTACAGCAACTTTATCATGTATCAAAACCACTAAAGGAAGAATCCTTCCTCTTACCTATACAAAAGTCCTCAGAACTCCACAAAAAAACAAAAAGAAATCCCAAAAAACCCCACCAAACTAACACACAACACACAAAAGGTAGGTGGTTTATTATTCAGCCATCAATGGAACCTACCAAGTACCCAGAAACAACTACCAGCTGAAAAGACTACAGTCTTTCATTCTGCTGAAATTTCAGCTAACATGTCATCCCTGGAATACATTCAATTCCTCAAGCCAGCAACTAATGAGAGCCAAGATACGAAAAGGTCAAGGCTCCATTTCTCTTATCCCTGCCTCTGAGCAAGTGGTGAGGCCGTGAAATAAGAAGAAAAACAATTCTACATATTCCTACTGACTTTAGTCCTACAGTTCTCCTCCTGTCTCAGTAAGGACTCTTAAATCTGTATCAAAACACAAGCAGGAACAGAGTGAAACTGGCTCAGATCTTACCAGTTTGTCACTTGCCTATCAAATTCTCAATTCCAATATCAAAACAAAGCAACAGCATAGACAAATGGTGGTGCCTGAATACTCAGAAATACCACATCACACGAAATTTAGTCTGTTCTGTACAAAGACTGTATACAAAGTAAGGGTTAGACTGTCGGATCAGATGATGTTCACATCAAAAAGGCTTGCCTTTGGCTTTTTTGTTTGGGTTGGTCTTATTTATTTTAAATAAAGGTTTATTCAAATATTTTTAAAAACTTTTCTGTTTTTCTCCCACAACACCAGTAGCTCTTCTTTGAGGCATTAAGATGATCTGATGCTAAAATGGCTAGTCTCAGGCACACACAAAAATACTATGCTGCTTTTGTTAATCCAATATTCCTTTATTTCTTTCTTATTCACACAGCATGTCAAACATGACCTCTTGGTTCTGGACAATAGGTTTTGCAATGCAAATTTAGCTTTTAAATTCCATTTAATTTCCCATACAAATACTAACTAGTCCACAGTCTTCACCAGGATCTTCCCCATATCATCACCTAAAAAGTCTTAGATAACACAAAGAGATTAAAATCTCTCAAGGTTTCCTAAAACAGAGGAAGAACAGGAACAGACACTTAAATATCAAGGCCTCATATAAGTTTGTAGAAAACATCACATAAGTTCATGTAGCACTGGGTTGTGGTTTTGGGGTTTGGTTGGGGTTTTTTTAGAAAGCAGTTTTACTTAGGGATGTATCTGAGTTATTAAAGAAGTACTCATGCTTTTGTTTGTTATGTTCTAAAATAGTAGTAGATTAAACTCTGAGTTGAGTTAATTTAAAGCAACTACTTAATACAAACAAGCTAATTTTTTTAGTCATACAATAGCATTTGCTGCAGTTCAGAATTATGTTAACAGTACTTGACTCAAAAGGATTCATTTCTTCACCTTCCTCCCCCGCAAAAGAGAAAAAACAACCCACAAAGCAAAACTGTTTTGCTTGCATCATCTACAGACAGAACAAGTTTGAGGTAATCCCTCAGATTTAGATGTTGAGTTTAAATAGTAGCACCAAAATACACATTTGCAACACATTTAGGGAATCAATCCATTACTGCATTTGGTATGTTAAACCCAGTACTGCATTGGAGTCTTTCATATTTCTGTTTCATGAGAGCAGACTCCAGCTAGTTACTGTGCAGAGCTGTGTGACCTACAGTACATCCATAACTTCTGATTGTGCAAAAAATAAAAAATACTAATCAAAAAAGCATGAGACTGTTAAAGTGAAAATGCTGCAGAGCCCTCAACTCCATTCAGATTATTCTGATCAGAATTGGGGTAACAAAGCATATTCTGAGCATGGATAACAACTTTAGCAACTTTCTCTCAGCAAGCCTGGTTCAGGATCCCACTAAGATCCTAAAAGCATCCTAATGGGAGGAACTCACTATCAGAGTGGGAAGATCTAACTATTTTAGTTCCACCTCAAATAAAGATCACTTCTTCAGAAGTCCAGTACCACCTTCTTTGTACCACTACTGCTAGATGAAGGGATCATGGCAAACAGGAATTTTCAACGCTAAGACAAACTTACTGATATCAACTAAGCCACTGACTCCTGACCACAGCCAGAGCTTATTGGTAGTGCCATCATCACATCTAGATAAGTGCTGCACCACACCAAAAATTAAATGCACTTGCCTTCTTCCCCTGCCCATGTCATCATGGAGTTTCGCAACATTTCCCTGAAGCAATACCATTTTTCACAAGACTATGTACACAAATAACTTCTATCATATTTGTTAAAATTGGCATATTATGTTCATATGTTATGCTGCTTTTTGTTCTTTTAGGAGCATATTATGCTCCTACTAGGCTTCATAGTAGAACCATAGTCTACTATGGCTTTAAGTAGACTAAGTGCGGAACAGCAGAACATGCAGAAATTTCTAAGCCAGATAATGGATGTTTTCAAACTTCATCACTAAACACTTCCAAAATCCACGATGTTCTGCCACAAAGTTAAGTATAGATGACCTTATGCGAAAACATATTTCAATACTTTTACATTTTGAACTTTTGCTCTGGGTTTAAGTTTTACAAACCAGGTGAAAAAGAAAAAAATAGAGACAACTATAAGGAATAGTTGGAAAAGAATAGGGGAAAAACTTGTAACATGCCAGGTTTTTAAATTTAGTACCTGCCAAAATACCTACAGCAACTTAATTCCACACTAATTTATTCTAACAAAAAAAATTCTTCCTCCTCCTTTTTTTGTTCCTTAATACTGGTTTGCAATTTGGGCACACAATGAAGAACAACAGAGGTATTAAAATGGAATGCTGCTTTGTGAGAAAATTTTTAAAGTACTTCAGGTAGCCCTACAAGCTATTTCCAGTAATTTACTTTACATAGTCTTTCCTTGTTGGGATTGGCTGTTACAAACAAGAATAGAACAAGCAACATCAAATTATAAAGCTTAAGCGGGAAAGAACACCTGCCAGCCTTCAGATAATACCAAAACTTACAGGACCATTAAAATGAAGAAATACAGATACAAAAAGAAAGAAAAAGAGGGGAAAAAGAAAAAAAAGAAAACAAAAACAAAAAACAACAAATAACAAGAATATTGACTGATGAAGGCAAGGAGCTAGGAAAGCAAACATCACAGTACCACAGGCAGTACATGCACTGAAGGATCAGGTCAGAGAACTGTTACCAAAAAATAAAAAGCCAATTACATTGGATGCCTATGCAAAAAACAAACAAGAAAAAAACACAGAACAAAACCCAAACCTGAATATCACAGGAATCTATTTGCCAGAGAAAAAACAGAACTAAGTTTGTCCAACTGCGACTCACATGTGATCCAATGAAAAAATGCCAAAATTTTTTTCAAGAAATTAAACTATTGCACCATCCTCTTTGGTACGTGATCAGATTACTGACATTTTATTACAAAACAGAACTCCCAACTTTTTCTCTGAGAGTTCTCAGAACTGTCAGCTCTTTTTTACGATTCTCTGTAAGAAAGAAAGAATTTTACTTCTCAAAAATACCCTGAAGATTTATGGAAGCTATTAGAACTTTACACTGAGTAATTGAGCTTAAGTCTAAACCTCCTCACCACAAACACAGGAATCCACCAGCTGAAGGCCACATACCTGCAGGGAACTCTTCACAGATGCATCTATATATTGCAACAGATTCTCTTCAGCTGCCAGCTTTGTAGGGGTACAAGTACATGTTCATACAGAACAGCTTGCAGGATGAGGGCTTAACAATGCGAGGCTAATGTCTAAACACAGTGTAATATAACTGGAACCAGGATCTGTTCAGCCTTTATCTTCTTTGGCTGCAAGACTAGTAGAAAATGCAACACTAAAGTTTTGACCAATCCTGCCATAATCTATTAAAAAAATTACTAAAAAAAAAAAATATTAAATATTGCACCTCACAGTTTACAGGGCAGCCTGTATTCCCATGTATTCATGAATTTTAAATTGTACTATAAAGCTAGAGTACATGGAAAATGAATTTTCAGTTACTAGTAAGAGGGCTTTTTTTAATAAAGAGCTCGTGTTCTCAAAACACAAAAATTAGCTCTATTGTATCTTCAGTTTTCAAATCAGTCATATGAACACTTAATATACAAGCACTATTGTAACATAATATGAAGATCATACCAGTAATCACTGATAAACATCTGAATGTCCCTGCATAAACTCACCTTGACCTTTAAAAGTTGAATATGCAGCTGACTTTACACAGCTTCTTCAGTTAAATGGGCACCCAAGACTGTTCTACTCTGTACTGCCACACAATCGATACCTTTTTTCTTTTCTCCCTCAAGATGGGTGGTTACCCTTTCTTAAACATGCAACTAGACATAACTTTAATATTTTGCTCATACACCATTTCTAGGAGCTCACACTGAGAGACTTAAAATTACAGTCAGAAATTAGTAAAAGTTCTGGTTTCTCCAACGCAACTCTGACATGGGCCCCTTTGAACCTTAGCGGACCTCCAGAATCACAGAAAAAAATGCAACAATTTTATTTGTGTATCTGTTACATTTATTTACAAACCAATTACTTTGTAAAATGTTGCAAAGCTGCAATTGTTTGTTCAAAACAATTACTGTTTCATTTAAGAGTTTGTATACAATCTTCACCTCAAAACCTTGATATGGTTCTACAGATGCATCTGATCACAAAGGACGGACAAGCCAAGGGAAGCTGCCTGCTGGTAAGCTATTATAGTGGTGATCTTCAACCCTTAATAAAGTAATCAGTACAGAAACTCTGGCTATCACATTTGAGAAACTAGAAATCTGTGTTCCATGCTACTTGCCACTCAGCGTCATCAATAAGCCCACAAACATACAGCTTTAGTTTTAATGCAGAACTGTTTATTTTAGTCCTTTATGTCTTAAAAATTCTCTTCAAGATTATCTGTGGGCAGCTAATACAATCAAGGTGACTTAGTTACAACCCCCAACACATCATTCAGTAAAAATACATCCAAATCATAACACCAGTCACAGAAACTGACTGCTTCTTTCTTTAAAAAGTGGGAAGCCAGAACAGGATAAAAACTGTAGTTAACTGTCAAGAATGTTGGGAAATGAAACCCTACTACCTGCTCACAGCACATGTGATTCAAAGCTGCAAACTTCTACTATGAAGTATATATTCTATGAATAAATTCATTTTCCATTGTTTTATTCTTAGTTGCTAAGTCTAGTAATTACTTTTGGAAAATATCTTTAGAAAGCATGGCTAAATATAAGTAGAACAGCTAATTAGTAAACTGGTCCAAAGATACTAAAGATTTTTTTTATGTGTGGTTTGAATTAGAAATTTCCTAAATGCTGCAAATAAGTCCTCATATATATCTCCTGAATTATTTTATAGGTATATTTCATTGTTGTAAGTGTTATTTACAATTATGTATGACAGATTAAAAAGCAAGGTGCTAAAAAGGAGTTTCATTATGAGTCCTCCAGAGAAGTCCCAACCATCCCAAGTTGGCTCTTCATGAACCCTATTTCAGAAACCATAGATTTAAACCCAGGCATTCTGGGTATTTTGGAAATAAATAAATAACTGTTATCTAAAAATTGTACATTTATATGGAGCAAATAAATCTGTATCTTGAAATAATGGAAAGATAAACTGTTGTCCAGTCATTTACAGTAGATAAGTCATCCTTAGGTCTAGATCCTAAAAAGATATTTAGGTAGAGAATCTCCATGGAAATTAGAAGGAGCTACCCATCAAAATATAAAGGAAAACCTGAACTCTGGAGAAAACAGGTCTTCAGTGAAATCATTTTAATAGTATTACTAGGTCTTGCTAATCTATAATATTACTCCTAGCACATATATCTATAATACTAGCTAGAATGTACCATCAAGCCCACGATTTTCATGGACTGACATCGCACAAAAATTTACTCTTATAAATCCATAGTATTTAGACTTCAACTGTCAAAACTGGTCACCACAAATATCCTGTGGGTACACACAACCACAAGAGACAGAGCAAGAGAAGGGAGATTGAGAACTACTGTGAAAGAGAAATATACAGCAGGGATTTAGGTTTCAGGCAATTAATAAGATTATTACTTTTAAATTCCAGACACACATTTTACACATGCAATGCTTATGAAAAGTTGACTTCACAGAGAAAAGGAAAGGCGACCACTGAATGACATGAGCACTAATTAACCCAATTGCCTTAACTACAACACATGAAAATAGAAAATGTCCAACTTATAAAAGTTTAACATATTTAATAAGAGAAAAACAAGTACATACTATGTCATTTAAATTTTTTGCATTTTGACTGATTGCAATGAAGACAATGCTCTAAAAACAAATATTTTGCATCAGAAATCAAAGGCAAAAAAACCCAAACTGAAAGAAAAAAACTCTCTTCCTGGGGAAGACAAAAGATACCTCTCTTCACTCCTCCCCACACAAAATTAATTAATGTTCACTCATTTTCTATTCTGGTCAGGAAGCTGATCCTCTGACACTCTGAACAAATTCCAGTTTCAGTTGTAGAAAAGCATTTAAGATCAGTAATTAGAAACCAATCTCTCCTATAAAAAAGATGCATGGTCTATCAAGAACTTGACTAACTCTATGCCTTAGACACATAGAGCTATCTAGAGATTCAATCTAGACAGATGGATTAACTAAACATCTACATATATACTCCAAAAATATACAGTTTTTGTTTTGTTGTAGGAAAGATTGGCAAATACAGTTCTGAATACTGCAATCTGCAACTAAAATATTAAGGCATACCTACAATAACATAACAGCGCCACCTAAAAATAATCAGTGAAATCTCGTATATCCTTTTTTTAATTTTAAAAAAAACTTTCAGTAAGTTTTTAATTTTCAAAACATGTTCTTAAGAGGGTAACTACTTTTGCCCTGTATCATACATACTAGGAGGGTAACTACTTTTCCTTGTATCATACATAAATTTTAGCACTTCACAGTAAGGTTTTTTGTGCAGAAGTAATTTATCATTAGATCGCAGACTAGACCAAATTTCTAATTGTCTACCACATCATCCAATTTCATGCTATGCAAGTAAAAACAAAAGCAACTTACTGTGTAGGGGGCATTTCAAGTTCAGCAGCTGTATTAAATACAATAGCAATGAACATTCAAAGCTTCTAGCAGACAACAGGAGCAGAAGCAATCTTTGGTTACTTGTATAGTAAAAAAAAAGAAAAAATAAAATCTGATCTCTCTGGTTTCATGCATGTTAACTGCTGAGCCACCCCCCCCTGAAATGCATACTACAAACAAATCTGTCTGCTTATGATTTATACTCCTCTATTAGTAAGACAGCACAAGCAATTGTTCTTAGTTGATAAATCTCCATGATGAGCTTCTCTCCATTCCTCAAGCCACTGCTTATATTTGCTCTGGTTTATTTTGATTTTTATTCTACAAATGGAACTCTTATATTACTGTTTTACCTGGCATTATCCTGCTAGAAGCTAAAATTACAATTCATGATTACAGTACAAAGATAGATCAGAAGAGGCTATTCAACATCATAATTTGGAATTATTTAATTTCTAGATTCACATTCTTTCCTGAATCCAAACCTATCCTAATTGCATGATTAGAGGTATTAAGGAAAGGGCATACAGACTTTCCACCAAACAGCTAACAGCAGCAAGAGACAGAAAAGGCCCTGCAGGTCATCAGTTTATTTTGAGATAACAATTCTTATTTTACTGTAATGAAGTAGTTATTCCACTGAACCAGGATATAAAGTAAAATTGCCAAGAAAACACAGCTACTCTGAAAAGGATCTTATCTGGAAATAAAGACCCTGGGATATTATAGAAGGAACACCAGAACTGAAAGAATTAAGTGTGGTCTGCAAAGCCACAAGTGCAAAGAGCAGCCCACTCAGCTCAAACGAAGTTTGAGCCTAAAACACTGCAGAAACTGTTCTGAAACAGTTCATCTGTATGAAACATGACCCCTGTAAAGCTGCCAAAATCAGTGAGAGCATACAAGTGCTAATCACGCAAGCTAAAACGGCTCAAGCTGCTTTGACTTACATGCATGCCTAAACATAGATGACTGCATATCATAGATTATGAGTTTGCAAAAGGAATGCAACTGTTTTCTTTACCTGCACTTCACATGCAACCAGTACAGGTCTTCATCATCCATGAGTAAGCATACCCCCACCACTCCTGTACTTGGGGATCTGAATATAGCTGACATGCAATACTCCTTCTATACCTTGTCCCCTCAAGCAGGACTTGGAGATGCAGTGTGAGCATTTTAAAAAAAAAAAAGAAAAATTCAGTAATCAATTTACTAGTATGTTAAAAAGTATACTGTATAAAAACATCACCATGTCATGTTCATTGAGGGAATTTACTGGTGACTAGAACAAAAAGCCAAAATAAAAGAAGAAAGGTTGTCTAAGGCAGTGTGGAATAACACTGCACAGCCTAACACACTCCAGAGTCATCAATACATAAAATACAGAGTTTGGCTTTTTGATTTAGGAAAAAATTCATGCCTTGAAGGCTGGCTTCAAATATTCTGTTAAAAATACATAGCTATTACCTTAAATACATATTGCCATACAAGATCAAAACAAAAAGCATACTTTAGAACTGGCAAGTGAGAAGAAGTAGAGGAAAACAGAGCATATCTTGCTTCAATGAGAACCACACTACTACATCTGGAATGCTAGTCATTTTACCAGCAAGATTTGCTAAATAATACTCTCTAATGATCTATAGAAGTGTTTTCCCTAATGTGACATCCACACCCCACAGAAAGGTAGAGCTCAAAGAAAACATTGTTCTCTAAAACCAAATACCACATTTCTTTCAAATTAAAGATGCAGCTGAACCAGAACAAAAGATGCCCACAGGAAATATTTTCCCCAAAGTTGTCTACTAATAAGAGGCAAACAGAAATGAAGGGACAAAAAACCGGCCATGTACCGGTTTCCTTTTCCTGATGCCCTGACAACACTCCCTTGTTCAATTGGTCGTGTGTCTTTTTCAAGCCGTAAGGGATAGCACTCCTCCTTCCCTTCGCACCAGGGCAGACCGTATGCGTAGAAGGGGCATAGAGCACAGAGGCAGAAGGAATAATTGCTATTTAACGCGGTAAATGGAAACGCTCTACCCGCAGCCGCACAACCCACCCCTTGCATTCCACGTCCGAGATCCCCCGAAGGACACGGGTGGCCGGGACACGGCTGCCTCCGGGGAGCGATGGCTGTTTTGTGACGGCGAGAGCTGTGCTACCACCGAGCCAGCGCACACGAGCCGGGGAGCTCCCCCCACTGCATCGCCCCGCTTTCCTCTACCCACAAAACCGTCGCTGCGAAATAGCACCCGCGAAACCCACCCCGGAGAGGTACCAGTAAGAATAATAGTGTAAAAAAGGGCAGCCGAGGAAGGCAAGCAGCGGCGCCCACCCCAGCGCGCAGCAGCCGCCGCGCATACACAGCCCGCCGGGGCCGGACCCGCACGGGGGGCGCATCCCGCCTCACGTCTCTGCGCCCAACCCCGGGCCGCCCACTACCGCAGCAACCGCGGGAGACGAGGAAAAGCGGGACGCCTCGCTCTGCGCCTGGCACCCGGCTCCTGTCAGGGGGCCCAGGCACCGGGGACACGCCCGCCCCCCGGTACCGTGCGGGGGCCGTAGGGGAGCCACTTCCCCCCACCTCCCTGCGGGTGCCTGCCGGGCGCCACTGGCCTGAGGTGAACCGTCGTGCCCTTCCCTCCTTCTCTCCCCCCCATCCCCTCCCGCCGCGGCTGGGCAGTACCTCATATCTGCGCAGGCCGGGGAACTCTACTCATACCCATGGCGACGGCGGGGGGATGGAGGAGCCGGAGCGGCGTCCGCCACCGCCTCCTCCAGACGCACCATCCCCTCCAGCTGCCTCCTCAGCCACAGTCTGGCGGGCGGCGGGGCGGGGAGGAGGAGCGCTGGCTCGAGCTCACCCTTAGAGCCGCCGTACTGACGCGCGGCCGCGGCCTCCTTCCCGCCTCCACCGCCAGACGGGCAAGAGGGTGTCGCCAATCAGAGGCCTGGAGCGCCGCGGGGACGCGGCCTTCTCCAGCCAATCCGGGTTCTGCCAGGCCCGCGCTCGTTGCCCATAGGGGGTCAGCGCGCAGGGAGCGGAGCTAGGGATGTAATGAAAGAGAAGAGATTCCCTCCCGGCCTCCGGCGAGACGCGCCTGCGGGGACGGGTGGCTCCTTGATTTAACGTAGGGGTAACGCAAGACGGCGACTTTAGCCCCCTCCAGCCCTTCCCAGCGGCAGTGTCCTGGCTTTCTGCCCTGCGCTCTGGAGGTCACATAGGGCAGCCGCCCGATCCTGTACTCCACCGCGGAGAGGAAGGGAGGCGCCGCGCAGCCTGCTGGGCTTCGTAGTCTTTATGTACAGCCGGGGCGGGAAAGGGGGTTTTTGCTCCCGCGTCTTGTAACGAGTGACAACCACTCTAGCCAGTCCTGTGCCCTGTTTTATGCTGATTGGCGGCAGCCTCTTCCAGTCATGAGCTCAAGTCGGATCTCTGTGGATGGCGGGGTATAGGGCCGGTACTTGTGCTCGCCGGAGGGCGTCAAGGCGGCAGCGCGCCGGAAGTAACGGTTTGTCATGGCAACCGCGGCCCGCGGAGCGGCGGTGTTGCTGGGGGATCGTTGGTGCTTTTTCGCTGCTCCCGGGGGCTCTTTCCGCTGTGGAACCCGAGGCGAGGGAGGCTGGGTGTCCCGCCTGGGGTTGGTGTCGTCTCGATGGGCGCTCAGGGGCTGCTGCAGAGACGGAGGCCGGCGCTGGTGGGGCGTTGGCTCTCCCCCTGTCGCCGAGCTGCTTTGCGGTGTTGTAAAGCACTGGAATAACGGTGGCTGCGTGGCCGGTGGCGCTGAAGGAAGCGGGCGCAGCTCGGCGGTTGCGGCCGGAGAACGTGTGGGTGCTGGGCCCGCAGCGCGCCGGGAACCAGGCAAAGTGGCCCAGCACTGCCGAGCCGGGGGGCCCCTTGCGGGGCAGGCGGGGATTGTGCCGAGGTCCCGGCTGCGGCGGTGCTCTCTTTTCTGAAATGCAAGGTGCCTGGGGCCGTTTCCTCAACACTGGGTGCCCCCCAAAGTGCTAGTGCTGCCAGAAGCAGTATACTGGCTGTGGTTTTCTGCTTCTCTGGTCTCTGCTTTTATTTTTCCTTTAACTTGGAGATCTCTTCTTCTTACTTTGTTTGTTTTTTCTCTCCGAAAGGTCCTTATTTGTTGAGGACAACACATGCCAACTTGGGAGAGAAGACCTAAACCCCAAGTTGTGATTTTTAGTGAAGTTATACATAAAGGTCCTCATATTCCCGCTGGTTATATTGCTCTTTGCACTGCCTTTTTCTGAGCTAGTCAAATCGTATGCCTTTTAGCCTGAGTGGCAAACAACCCATCTGCTGCGTTGAACCACTAATTGTTAAATCCTGAGTATCATTCATTGCCTTTTGCTGTAGATCCTCAGACCCTAAGATTTGCTGTATTATGGTCAACAATACTGATGTAACCTGTTGCACGTAACACCATATGTTTTGCTTTGTCTGTTGATCTGATTTAGATCTTATGTATTCGAAGGACTAATAGGCCCTGTGTTGCTTGCAAACAATCACTGTTCTGCTTATAAAGTAATATAAAGCTTTAGTAACCTGTTTGCTTTATAGATACCAAACGTGTTACAGTTTGGTTGCTGTGTGTTTTTTCAGGTCAATATGAAGGCCTTGTATGGTCAACAAAATTCACCTGGAGAGGAAATTACATTTGTCTTCCAGGAAAGAGTGAGTTCTGATCATAATAGTGCTATTAGTCATTCAGTGGAAGGAGGGAGTGTGGCTGAATATCACAAGGGAATTGTAACAGCTATTTTTTCCGCAGACTTAAAAAAGAACTGGTGTAATATTTGCACATACAGGCAGGTAAATGAAAGTAGGGGAGGTGTATTTTGCCATCATCATGTAGCACTTGGCAAGACCAGTGCTAGATTTCTTGCAGTTTTGGTGTCCATATTTTAAGAACAAGTTTTGCAGGTGTAACAAATGAACCCCGGCTCCATATGGTTTCCCATCTCCTGGTTGGATTTTCTGGTCACTGAAAAAATAGAATTATAGCTTGAACAAATTACTGTGTTTGGAATGTTCCTACTGTTATTTTCTTCTTGCAGGTGCTTTGTCTTTATTGAGGATTGAGGTCACAGTGCAGCCTTATTCTCAGAGGCATCAATGAGTCTCTTTTGTCTAACTACCTATTTTCCCACAACTTAAAGAAACAACAAGAAGGGAACTATTTTTCTGTCAAATTTAGCTGAAACTATTGTGCTAAGGGTCTTTGTCAGTTTGATGTAGGCATTAATTGGGGAAGTGTGTATACATGAGCTGTGGCATAAGGCTAAAATAGGATGTCAGTGAGTATATATTGATGCAGTTTGGGTGTCTGAACAGTAAGAAAAACTCTTACCTGGTTTTGAAGATGTGAACCTGTATTCTTTAATATAGGTACAAAATCAATTACTATAGATACCTATGTGTACCTGTGTAATATAGATACCTAAATATACCTATGTATGTTACCTGTGTGATATAGATACCTAAATATACCTATGAGCCATAAATGAAAATGAAATAATATAGTACTGGTGAGAATCTTGCTCAAGCAGTTTGTAAAGTCCCAGTAGTGAAGCACATCTAATGAACTGCCTGAAGAGAAGGATGCAATTAGATTGGTGATTTTGATATAACCAAGGTGCATATTCATGGAGCAGTCTTAGATCTACTTAAACTGATCATAGAATTGTCCTTTTGCTGAAAAAATTTGTTCATCTTTTAGCAGCACATTTTTATTCTCTTCCTGGTAATGGTTTTATGAGTCATGCAGCTGTAAGATAAGATGGATCAGCTTACTTATCCAGGTGAAAACTAGCAATCTCTTACAAGTTCATATCATTATGGCTCCATGACTGCTAGCTCCAACACAAAAGAGGGGATAGGAATACAGAGATGTTGGCAACAAGTGAGCCAGGCAGCTCTGGTACAGTCTTTGGTAAATAAAGCAGATCCTGAAACTGCATTCATTTGCATAGGTGTTGGCTGCCTACTTGCCTATTTAAATCTCTTCAGAGAGGATCTGATTCTGCAAATGTCTGTGTAATGACCAGCACTATGAAATCCTCATTGTAAGTAGAAATAAATATTGACAAAAGTGAGAAATAGGAAAACTAGTTGGCTGAGGAGACTTTAGAAGAACAGACATTTCAAAAAGTCAGTATCTTGCATAAAGAATTTCCATAGCAAACCTTCCTATATGGGGCTTGGTTAATTGCTAAATTAACCTAGCACCATAAATTAAATAATGACATAGTTACGAAGGCGGGAGCCAATCAACAGCACAAACATTACATTATCTCTTTTTGTTCTTGAGACTTGTATTCTTTTATAAAGAAAAGTAGTTTTATTATGTGCATTCTACCAAAAGCGTAGGTCCAAAAGACAATATAACCTTATCTTTACATAAATTACTTAAGTCTTTTAAATTCTAAGTTCTGTGAGGTTTTGGTCTGGGCTTTAGAGGGTGGGATTGTTGGTTTGGTTTTGGTTTTGGGGTTTTTTTTGGGGGGGTTGGGTTTGGGTTTTGTTGTTTGGGTTGGGTTGGGGTTTTTTTTTACCAGAGTTACCATATTTGTATAGTTCAACATTTTTCCTGTTGGCCTTTTTTCTGGCTTTTCTGCTTTGTGGAGTGAAGAGTGAGAACCCATTTTTGTTTGTTTGAGACCCAGGAGGTCAGCCTGGCAAAATGCCTTGCAGTTTTAAAGGAACAGCATGTGTCTAACTCAGCTGGGGTGAGAAAAAGTTCAGCTCAGTATTCCTTGGATAGAGGTTACTGTTCATGTTGCTAAGCCAAGGAGAAAAGCAACAGCTGTTTCTTTGGAAGAGTTAAAAAAAAAAAAAAAAATCAAAGAAATCTTATACACTTAAGAATACATCTTAACTTCAGAAGCAGAAACAAAGCACTCTTGTGACTTTCTGGTGTTTTAACTGTTTTAACTTCAACAGATGTCTACACTGCAGACTACAGTATAACATGGAAATAGCATGATTTTGCCTCCAGGACCTGAGGTAGCTCTTCAACAGCAGTATGGAGTCCACAGTCCAGAGCTCAACTTGGCTAATGAAATACTTTAAATTAGCAGTATTCAGCCACTTAAAATAATTTCAGATATTAATCCTCAAACCAAAAGTTGAAATACTTAGGGGAGGCTTCACTGGCAGAACACTTTTCTGTGTGTTCCAAACCCATGGCGTGGGGGTTGGAACTGGATGACCTTTAAGGTCCCTTCCAGCCCAAACCATTCCATGATTCTGTGTACTCAAAATGGTGCTGTAAATCCATCGTGATATAAGTTCTCTTTTAATTGAGAAAAAAAAAGATAAATTCTTGTTCTGACTACAAAGCAATCTAAAACAAAGACTCTGTGGAAAAGTGCTTTCAAGAGCTTGAGAAGATCCTACTAGCACATTCATGTTGCATTGTATAATGTAACGTCTGTAAATTTGTCCTAGGAAAACCTTCCTCCTACAAGAGACAATGATGTGAAAGTACAAGTTAGAGCCTGTGCACTGAGCTGGATAGATACAAAGGTATTTGCTTGTTTATATTTTTTTAAAAGCTAGAGGTGTTTACAGTTTCCGATGAAGATCTAAGCCAGGGCTCTGGCTGGTAATTGGCACAATTCCAGTTATGCCATCTGATGATACGGCTTTACTGCTGAGAAGGAGGGCACAGGACTGATGTGGTATTCTTGTATGTGTTTCTAAATAAAAAGCATCTGTAATTTAGTTCCTAATTTATGGAGAAAGATCAGTTGTCATTTATAAGTTCTCTTACAGTAAATCCCTTTTATCATCCTCTGCATACTGACTTTAAGTCACAGTTTGGCTTGCCTGTTAATAACTCTCTGGGTTTGTTTTTTTATATGCTTCTAAATTTAAATTCAGAAAATCAGTGCGAAGGTTTTAATATTGAATGAGGAATGCCTGTACTTTCTTCCTCCAGACAACATTTTGATAATGGCCCAACTTCCTTACTGTGAATACCAGGCACTGCAAGATGGTAATAAATATGCAAATTTCAAGCCTTAGTGAGAAAGTTGTAAACATTTTTTTCATTTAGCTTTTATCAGAAATTAAACTGGAGAAGGAGCTTCTGCCTGTTGGTCGAGAAATTTCTGGAGTTGTATTGGAAGGTGAGTTTGTATAATTGCCTTGTGAGGGTATGGAGCAAGAATTAAGGTCTGGTAATCCAGGAACAAATAAACATTGTTTGTATGATACTCCTGTAATAGCAGGAGTTCATGCTTGCTTCATGAGGCTTCCCCCAAGTCAGTAATGATCCTTAAATGAAAGTAAGGAAAAAAAGGAACTGGATTGTAATTCCTGCATATCAATTAAAAAAAAAAAAAGTGCATGTGAGCTTTCTAAATAAAATGTACAGAGATTTTAAGATATCCCCTGCACATGCTGTAACAATCTTTATTTATAAAAATCATTCCTTGGAATAGTGAAAACAAAGTAACATTCGGGAATTTCGGCAGTCTTTCACTGGCATAGCCACCTTTGATGTGTAGTTTAAAGCCTGGATCTTTCAAAAACGTGTACGTGTGTGTGCTTGCATGTAACTGTTTGTGGATGGGGTGCCAGACTTTAGTGAATTAAACATTTGGGCTTGGTATGTGCATATTTAATAGGAAAAAAAAAATATCACTAGCAGGGTATATTTTTAGGTTTGTGAGCTAGTGATAAACAGTGCTTTCAAATGCATGTTCAATTTCATCTATAAACATTTCTCTTCATGCCTTCCTTCCTCCTTTTGTATATTCTTCGTGAGTTGGAAGAAAGGTGACCTTTTTTCAGCCAGATGATGAAGTGGTGGGTAAGTTAATGCTTTTTTGCCTTATCAACTAACAGAGTAATCTTTTTATAATGAATGGCTGAGGTTATAATCACAGACATATAGTTTCAAAGATTCAACTGGTGTCACATGAATAAACTCTTCTAAATGAGAATTCTGTTCAAAAAGTGTTCTCTTAAGGAAGCTTTTTGGTTATAAGACTGGAAGTTCAGGTCCCTGGCTAATGTAGTCTGTCATGATCCTACTTCAGTCACCAATAATACAAACAATAATGCGAAGTCCAGACTTGTATTACCTGGCTTCTTAAGAATGATGTAAGAATACAATTTTAACTGCTAATGATGTATCTCTTCTTCAAGTGTACTGAAGACTGTTCAGTTTCTTCTAAGTCCTGTCAATTCCTGTTTGAATAAAGAAATCAAGAGTGGTCCTAGCTTAAACACGCAAGTAAGTTCACCAGTTCTGCTGGATTTTCTGAGTTGCCAAAAGCAATGCACATACTCAGGACCACATTTAAAAAGAAGCACTGATTCAAGCTGCTCATTTTCCAGACCCTTCATTTTTACTGCATGGTGGAGTTCTAGAAAGTAGACTTGTTTCTCCTCTAACTTAACCACAGGGAGCCAATGATTTATGATCCTGCTATGACATTATTGTCAGAGAAGCCCATCAGAAAGGCAGGTGGTAGTTGCTGTACTTTTTTTCATTTGCTGTTTAAGCGAACTTCTAGGTAAAAAATCAGACTGAAAGTGTTTAGGGCTTTTCTTTTCCTGGTCAAAATTTGGCAGACCCTTCAAACCGTTAACTTAAATCTAATGGAATAAGATGTGCGGCTGTTACTATTTATTCACTACAGAAGGTGTAATCCTTACACTTGGGAATTAATATAAATAAATGTACATTTATGATGTACAGAAGAGGCTTTGCTTTGTTTAATGAAGTAGAACAGCTATGGGAAGGCATTTTCTAGTCTTGCATATGAATTAACTTTGAACTATGAATAGTATCATTATCGTGAACAGTATTGCTCATTTAGTTAAATATCTCACTGAGATATGCTGCATCTGTTGAATATCTTTAAATAGTATTTGTGTTTCAATCACCTTCTGTTGCAGCTGAAGGAATACAGTTTGAGTAAGTAATTAGGGGAAAAAAGAAACCTTCTGAAAATATGTCTGTGGACCTGAGAGGTCATAAGTGATGTCCAAAGTGGCTGTGGGAGGGTTGGGCTATTTTGTGATTTAGAACTTTGTTCTATTCTTGTTAGTTCAAATATAGAATAAGTAGTTTGAATCAGCTGGGCTACTTTAGACTGAATCTCACGTTAAGGGAATAGCATATCTACTTGGGTCATGAAAGAGCGGGTTCATTTTGTCTGAGACTTCCATTGTCTGTGTTTTTTATTCTTAAATACTGAATGCTTGTGAATGCAGGTACAGAAATGTCAGAATTACAGATGTGGAAATAGGAAGATGAAGAAAAGAGCATTAAGTATGTTTAGTCCTAAAAAGAAAGAAAACCCACTTCTTTAAATATTGAAATCTCATGGCATTTACTTTCAAACAGCTGTTCAACCCTATGAATCCAATAGAGACAAAAAAAAGGAGTGAAATATTTCTATTATAGTAAGTCTTTCCTAATGAGCACACTTCTCAGGTACTATTGCTCTGAGTTTGTATGTAGTTAATGAGTAAGCAGATCTAAAAGAAAATGAGTTATTGCCAAATGGTCTGCTTAGCAGTGTGTTTAATAATGTGAAACAGTCCCAAAATACCCAATTGTCAGGAAAATGTTTCTACCTGAATTTTACAGAAAAAGCCTGTCCTTTTATCAAAGGTATACTCCTGGTATATACTCCTTATCAAGTTTAACAGTAGTAGTATGCTAATGTGGTTCTTATTTATGAATCTCTGCTTTCTTTGTGTAAGAATAGTTCTGTGCTCACTGGAGTTTCCTGGTGTATTAAATCTGTTCCTAAAATCAGACCAAGAATTGTTTCTTGCTTTCAAAGTTTTTCTGATCCTTTTTTAATTTTCCAGAGGAGGTTTCTTTGTCTTTATAATGTATTCTCTTATACATAATCATTTGTTTGGTTAAGAGAAAATACAGTAGTAAAACCTCAGACCAGCCAAAAATCTTTTGGTTTGAGATACAGTCTTGACTTCCTGTCAAAGTTACAGTCAGTTTTCTTTGTTGTTCTCAGAATCTTTTAGCAATCAATTATGCCATTTTCCTCATTAAAATAAGTGTAGGCAAAAATATTCTGAGAGTTAAATTGGCCACAAATACTTGGAGACATGAACCTAAATATAAATGTACCTACTTAGATTTGCTGGTGACTAGCCACTTGCTTATCAGTTCTTCCAGTTGCCTCATGCTTGAATACATAAATAATCAATGCATGAAAGCCCTACACTATGTGGAGTATTTCTGGCAGGTAAGGTGAAAAATCTAATTTTGTACTTGTGCAAATGCTTGATGTGTGTAACATACATGTTGGAGCTTTTGTAAGCACTGAGAGCACAGTTCATAAGATGTCCTATGTCTTTCCCTTAGGATAAGGGTCATGTTTTTGTGAATGGTCTTAGAGACCGTGAAATCACTGTGAGTTGACAGCAATGTATAATGACTCCTTGGAGGCTGTCTTGAGTGTTAGGAGATAATGTGACTTGTTCCTGAACTTTTGAGTCAAGAAAAGGAATCTCTTCATGGATTATTCATTCTGATTTGCTAAGTAAGATGTTACAATGCAAACGGTTTAGATGCCAAGGCTACTTTAGTTTACTATAAGGAAATTTTTCTTAACATTTGAAATATGATAGTGTATTAGCCATCACAATCCGAATGATGCTTTAGGATAGAAGAGGTATTTCTTAAGACATTCTTTCACAGGTTTGTATTTTGTATGCTGAATTAAAGGATTAGAGAATTACCTAAGTTATGAAAGTAAGACAGAATCAATAGTGATGTTGTAAGAAAGTATGTTTCGTTCTGAGATTCTTGCCCTTCTTGCGTTATTTCCTAATTGCACAATAGCTGGCATAGATAGCTACTTTAGACATGATGTTATTTTTATTCTATAGATAAACCCTTGAGAGATCTGCAGATGTATACAAGCACTGTAGGGTAACCATTTTTAATGTGAATTGTGAGAGACTGGAAATAGCAGCCAAATTTGCTGAGGATTTTATGCCAAAGTCCTTGCTTTGGTCTAAATGGAGTGTAAGAAGAGGGAAGAAAATACTGGTTTTACCAAGGATAGAGGGTACGTATATTTCAGAAGACTGAATGAATGCAAGAACCTACTGTTCATGAATCTCCTTCTTTGGCCAGTGCAGGAAAATAGAGTTATGACCAGGATGGATTTCTTTCTTTATTTTTTTTTTCTTTCAGTTCCTGTTTTCTGTTCCAACTTTTTAAAACTTACACTCATGCATTCTTGCTTGTTCTTCCTCTGCTTCTTTCTGTCCTTTTTTTGCTGCCTTTGCTAACAACACATGTACAGGCACCAGGATGGAAATACAGAGGTATCTGCAATGTGGCTTGGTTGATGCCTGTCTGCAATACAGAGCTTAGTTTTATTCTTTGTTAGCCACAGCTAACAAATAGGAGCACTCATCAGAGTGAGCACAGTGGGAAGTGGGTTCAGACATGACTTGACAAAAATGAAGCATGCCAGTAGCAAAAAGCACTCAGTAGTGTCCCCATTCTTTCTCTTCCCAGCCCCAAAATGCTGCTTGGAGGACCTTTGGAACTGTCTTGTGCACTGCACCCATAGAGATGATAGGCTATTACCTGGCCAGGTTTTTGTAACCTCTCTTAAAACCTGGCAGGAGGGCAACGGAACCACAGCCCAAGCAGGACTGGCAGTTTCATTTGGAGCTTGTTTTGTTATAATGTATGCTTATTTGAAATTTAAGGTCTATGTTTTTTTTTGTTTGGTTTTTTTTTTTAGGAATTTTGCCCCTGGATTCTGAAGAGTCCGGTCTTTGTGAAGTTATTCTAGTTCATGAGCATTATTTGGGTAAGTAGTTCATCTATTTTGCCAATATTTATATTTACTGTATCTTTAGACTTCATTTTAGCTTTTCTAATAGGGAGTTAATTAACTTGGAGCTATGGGCAAAGTTGTTCTGTATAGCAACATGTCTATCCACCTGTTCATAGAAACTTTGTACACTATGTACTCTCAAGGGATCTTTCTTTGCTATTGAGATTGAATGGGTTAATGTTTTGCCTTAAATCAAACCACACAAGCTGCCTTTTTTTTTTAACCCCCTTGTAACTTCCCTTTTTGTTGCTCCATTGGCTTTCTACTTCTTCTTCACCTCATCTGTCACAAAATTAATAAGGAGACATTTGCTTTTTTCTTCACCTTGACCCAATCCAGGAATATCAGTTGTGGCTGGACTAACAGATGGGATAAAATTAGCAGACTAGAAGGTGGAGAAAGGAATTTTCAGAGAATGAGGATCAGGGAAATCCTAGAATTGAAACACTTTTTTCAATCATTATGAGTTTCCAGTTTCCCCTTGCTGGGCATAAAGTGCTTTAACATGTAGAATACTAAATTTGGGAATCTCTGTGCTTTTCCTAACAGTTTGATGTGTTACTTTGAGCAAGGTGGTCTCTAGCTCAGATTAATTTGTATTGTGTTTCTGTGCCTGTCCATGAATTCAACCTGTGTAATTAAAGGTGACTCCTCTAAATGTGTTTATACCAAATCAGAATCCCTGTGTTTACTCATAAAATATCTTCTCCATGGTTTTTTAACATATATATGAGAGGTAAAGAAGTATTATTTATGTTGGCTTGTTTGAAGATGAAATCCTCCTGACTAGCTATTGACAGCTTCTGAAAAATAATCATTGACTTACGAAGATGGAAAAAAACCAAGGTTTACTCTTGCTAATGCTTAAAAGTACAAATCAAGCAAAACGAAACCTAGAGGCCTGTGCTGCCTTATCTATAGGCACAGTAACTACAGACAGAAAATATTTCTGATTTTATATTACCTTCAGTAGTTTACTTTGTGCTAAGTAGCATGAACTGGCACAAAAAGTGATGATGCTGGTGATGATCCCTAAAATTCTTTTCCAACACACTGATAAATGATCCCAGGTGATCACATTGCTCATGTTGTTTTATAGCTTCCCTGATTCAGGCTACTCTGTCAATTCTTATGCTTAAAGTGACAGACCAAACTTTTCCACTCTTTCTTTGTAGTGTCCCTCAATAGGACTGAGCTTACTTAGTTTAGTTCTGTGCCAGACTCAGCTAGGCTATGATGATTTCTAGCTTAGCATTAAAGTCTTTGCTAAATCATGTAAATTGCTTACATGGAAAATGGTGTTTGAACCTGTGATTTCTATTTAACACAGTACTTCATTAACATTACCGTCCTTCTGAGCGTGTCCATATAATAGGAAAATTCAGAAGCATCTTGTAGGTAGAGACATCAGAAAGCAGAGATGAAAAATAATGTTATCTTGACCTTTATCTCTCTTAAAATATGTTATAACCTGCATAAGCTCTTTGTGCCAATGGATTATGAAGTAGATTGTAACCTATAGAGAATGAGAATTAGGAACTCATGGATTGGAACTTGCATTGTATGTTTTCACAAAAATAACTCTGACACAGAAGAAAGAGCTCGTCAGATCACTTCTATCAGGAGGTTATAGTAGGAAGTACACATCTCTTTTTTTTCTGTTTAAGTACTGTGCTTGTATGTGAACTTGCTCACACGCGTGCTGCAAAAGCAAACTGATTATTCATGCAATAACAATTATAACAATTGCCTTTTTCCACTTTGACTCTGTGTAGCTGACCTAAGACTGCCATAAGCCACAATATCAGAATGTTGCCTTTGTGAAATAGATCATAATTATAGCTGTAGATGATTTGACTTGTATAATTTTCTTTTGTGTTTTAGAAATTGATGAAGTCTGAAAAATAACTGAGTGAAATATCAGGGACTTGCTGCTTTATTTTTTTTCTTCCCCCATCTGTTTTTTGTTTGTTTGTTGTTTCCCAAACTTAGTTCGTAAACCAGAAAAAGTCTGTTGGGTTGAAGCAGCCGGGACTGTCCGTGATGGTGTCCGAGCATACACAGCTTTACACTACCTTTCCCAAGTCTCTCCTGGAAAAACTGTACTTGTAATGGATGGAGCAAGTGTAGGTAACAACTGTGCAATAATAACAATTTCAGAACAGAAAGATTACCTCTGCTGTAAATAACTGCCTTATCACCAGAACTATTGGATTTCTTACAACATACTAAACTTATCAAGCCTTATATATTACTCTTGGCAGCACCTTTAACTTAATGGATTAATAGGAAGGGCCCTCCCACATAAGGCAATGAGCCAAGAATATAGTCCTTTACATGTTGTGTGGGCAGTGAAGAGAGGTAGTTCTTTCCTGATGTTTTGTATTGACATAGTTTTACCTTAGGCCCTTAGGTAAACCGGAGGGAAATGCCTTAATTTTTTATTCCTTTCCCACTGCTTTTTAACTTCTCTTAGAGATAAATAATTTCCTTTGCATTACTTCAGTCTTTATTGCTAACGAAGATGTGGAGCTTGCCTCAGCCAAGATTCAATAATGTAAATGTGTTTGGGGCTTTTTCCTTGGTAGTGCTTCTTCCTTCAACAAGCAAGCAAGCCCAAAGCTACAAGTTACAATTGCAGCTATTGTACCTGTGTTAGTTAAAGTGGAACCTGAGATACTCTGTTGAAGAAGAGAAGTAGTTACTAAAAGTTTGTTCAGAGCTTTCCAGTCAATGAAAAGACTTTTTTTTGCCTCATTTAGAACAGAAGCAGATCAATGAATATTCAAAATCTTGGTTTAGATGTGTTTTATTAAAAGAGTAAGTTCATTTTGGGATACTGTCTTGAATGTTCTTTGCAGTATAATCTTTCTTAAATGGCATCAAATTGTTGCTGTAAACAAATTCATCTACTTTTTTTGTTCTGCAGCCATTCGGTGCAATAGCTATTCAGTTAGCACAGCACAGAGGAGCTAAAGTAATCTCTACTGCATACAGTCTTGAGGATAAGCAGCACCTGGAGAGGCTCAGACCTCCTGTGGGTAAGTTATATTCTTCAGCGCTAAAATTTACAGTAAAGAATGTCTCAAAATCCTTTTTTTTAGTCTACAGACTTATTTCAAGTAGCTGCAAACTGAAACAAAAATTATAAATAGTCTAATGAAATAGTTTTAAAAGTTATTCTGTACTCCATAGGTATTTAATTTCCGGTTTAGATGAATTTAATGGCATTTTTATTCTTCACTTAATTGTAATGACAGTCTCTTCTTATTTTCTATAATGCTTAAGTGCTGGCCTTTGGCCTAACTACTCCAGAAGTCTTTTTATAAACTGGTTGCTTGTGAACAAGAAGAAAGCATTACTAAAGCACCAGTATCACACTATGTAATCTAGGTACCTGAGCCAGAGTTCAGATGCGATCACATACTTGAGATACGGTATTCATCAGACTCAGATTACTTCTAATAGTATTTTATCAAGCTGTGTGGCAGCTCTATTTCAAATACTGTCATAACAGTAGCTGTTATGACAGGATAGTCAAAGTCTCTGCATTTTCCTATGTCCTAAATGAGCTTTGTATTAGACATTAATACTTGCATTCATCTATGACTTTTTCCATTTCTTCTCTTTGATACTCAAGTTTGAAGGGGAAGGGGAAGGATGGTGTCCCTGAAAGTAACAGTGCTATTTGGACTATATGAAGCTACTAGCATCCTTCCTGAGCAGACTTTTTCTTATTTCAGTATTTCTGAAAGTAGAAATTTCTTTATTTCTAAATAAGTAGGAAAGTAGAGTATTTCTTTATTCAGACAGTTTAAAGGATAGCATTGCAAAGTCCAGTCTGATTGCAATCCATGAACTTTTCTGTAGAAGGTTAAAACCAGTGTCTGTTATTGCCTCCTCAAAATGCATAGACTGTCACAGTATAATCACCAAGTTTATTTTTCAGTGTACGATTTTTGTTATCGTTCAAAGAAGCATATGTAAAAAGTAGCTGTGACTCTTGCAGGAATGTTTTCTGGGAGAAAGCATTCTGTAGTCAGTTATCACATCAACATACACTACAGATTCCTTTCTCCTTTGTTGTTTTTTTGGTTTTTTTTTGCACTTAATATTGTCAGCTTTCTTTGCTTTCCAAATGGAGAATTTGAGCTGTTTTCAAATCTTCTCTCTTCTTAGTGACTCACTAAAATGAGGCATTGCTGATATGCAGGTGCACATAGTATTGTCCTTGTGTTCTCCCTTGCTGGCTCAAGAATAGTAAGCTAACAGAGGGATGAAATAAGCCAGAGAGCTGCTCTTTAGACGCAGAGAGAACAGAGTTCTTGTCAATTTTAATTCCTTTCTGGCTCCCAAGACCAGAACTGGCAGTAGAAGCACAGAGACAACACAGTGTGCAAATGCATTCTGAGGCTGCACGTTCACACACATCTGCAGTGTTTGGGAGTGATTCACTTCCAGCCTACCAAGTGCGTATTTAGCTGTTCCAGTAGTGGCTTTGGAGTGCTGATCATGAAGCAGGAAGCGGAGTGCTGTGCAGAGGTTATTACACAAGAGCAGGGAGAAAGACATTTTTGCTGTCTGACCTTAACAGTTTTCAACAGGGAACTGCAAAGTTTTGTGCTGGGGATGTCATAATTTCCTCTAAGACCCAGCAGACTTATTTCTCTACATTTTTATATAGCCTCTGAAAAGCTATTTTTTCCTTTTCTTATCTCACAATTCTTTTTTACTGCAGTAGTAGATGTTACAGACATCAGAACATAATGCGTTTTTGTGAATGCTGCTATTATGTAGAGGTTTGTTATGCCAGCTGTTGCAGGGTGAAAGAGTAAATACAAAAGACCTAAAACTTTGCTTTTTAATAATTTAGGGTTGTATCTTGCTAATGATATGAGAACTTTATTAGTTAAGACGGGACTTTGCAATTTTATTATCATAGTCCTGTCAGCACATATGAATATCACTCTGGGTTGCTTGGCATGCTTACTTTTTGCTGGCGTTTTTAAGTTCTGTGAATGTTAATGCAAAATAAATGCTCTAAGTAACCAAGGCATAGCTAGCTGTATCTAAGCTGGCTTCTAATGCCTGTGTGTGGAGGCTTTTTCAGTTTTGTGCTTGTTTAGTGTTGGGTTCTTTGTTTAGCTTTTAGAAAGAGTCTGTCAGTTGTCAATGAGCAGCAGTTTGAGTTATCAGTGTATAGCATAACCAGCTGCTTCATAAAATAGCTGAAATAACCATCTCTTGCAGTGAAAAGGCCATGACTTACATTGCTTATGTACATGCTTGCACTATAACAGTAGAAGTTTCATTTAGCAGTTTTCCAAATATTTGTGGAACATAAGCATTAGGAAAAAAAAATTACTCCAAATAAAGAGATATAACCTGAGTACAACATTAAAAGGAGAAACAGTTTTGAGTGTGCAAGCAAAAAGCCACTCACTGTTCTTGCATTTCAGGGCTTTTTGTTTTGGGTTTTGCGTTTTAATAAATATGATTCCAGTGCCTGAGGTTAGATGTTCCTGTTAGTGTTTAAGGATTTTATATTTAGGCCAGCAGGGTGGGGTCCTTACATCTCTCCAGTAATCTCTGGAGTAAATATAATAATAGTATGAAGGACGGGATTACAACCAGTTTTGAACTTTTAATGCCCATGTTTCAGACTAGAGACAGAACGTTACATAAATAATATGATAAGTTTCTGTAAGAAAACAGAAGAAATACACACACACACATCTATTTCTTCTGTTCCCTAGGTCACTTTTTTTTTTTTTTTTCATTTGGTTGAGTTTTTTGTTTGGTTGGTTTGGTTTTTATTTTTTTTATTTTAAAACCACTATTGAGCTTTCAGTGGGTACATTTCTGGTAAGAACTCCTTAGTGATTCCATGGCTTGAGCCTGTTCAGTAAACCAAGTAACAAATCTTTAATCTTTTGTGTAAAAGTTTTTAAAATCTGTAGCTGAAATTACTGTGTGAGAGTGAGCACTGGTAGCACCTTGGGGAAATACTGATATTTCTACTTCTCACCAACAGTGAAAGAGAAGAGAAACTGAAGCCTTTTTGCCGGTCAGAATAACATTACTTTAAAAGTTGTGCGAGAAGAAACTGAACTGGTTTAAAAATTCTTTGCAAGACATTTTGCATAAATGACAAAGGATTATAGAAAATTAGATTATAATTTTTTGCTCAGCCTTTTCCATAGTGGAGAGAGATTATTACAGCCTTTTCCTAAGAAGGAAATTGAACAGGATTTTGATGAGTACAGTTTAAACTCCTGTATTGACTCAAGTAACAAAACTGAAAATCTTTGCTCAACAGAAATCAGGAAATAGTCAACCTGATTAAAATATTGCCTTTTGGTTTGATAGTCAGGCTTTGAAGTGTGTAAATCAGAATCATTCTCAGAAAGTAAAATTATTTGCAGAAACCTTTCCCCATGTCAAATTGCCATGTTAAGAAAAACTTTTTAACTTCTTGACTGAGAAACTAATAAGAAAATGATATTGTGGAGTTTTATTTGCATACAGGAAATGTGACTATCATTACTAAATTAATGTGACATCTGTATTAAATTATGACCATGTCTGTTCTCTTTAGCCAGATAGTTTGACTTCAGTGATAAAAAACCTGAATGATTGACCTAAAAATCTGAAAGCATCTTATGATTTGTTTGGAAGGGGGATTTAAAACAAACCCCAAAGCATTAACTAGTATTTGTTAATATTCTTCTTAATGACTGGTTTCTCACCGTTTTTCTTCTCTTCTTCCTTCGCACCCTTTTGATTAAATTCAAGAAGGTGTACGGCAGCCTTTAGTGGGTAAGTAAAGATTGCAAATTTGAGTTTAATTAATTGTGCCTTGGAAATGAGCTTCCAAATTTGACATTGTTTCAGTTATCATTTTGCTAAGATGTGTTTGGCCTGTTTAGTTTCTAAATGTTTGTTTTACCTTATAATTATAAACCAAACCTAAAGACCTAAAAACCTTATCTGCTACTTCTCTGCCCTAGTTATTCCTGATTCCATGGTTTATCTTTATAACCATCTATAAATATGGTATCACAGATATATGAGAAGAAAATGTATTAGTGACTTTCAGTTCAGAAATATTTCAAGAAGAGATGTAAATACGTTTATCTAAATATTTATGACCCAGAGGGCTATTTAGAGGTTAAAAACATCATGCACGTAATAATTGCACCTAATACATTAATGAGCTTATCCATGCTGTGAGATAAGTAGTGAAGTTACTAAGCATTATTTTAAAGAAAAGATGGATATAATAAGAGTAAAAGACTTGCTGGAATTGTAAGAAAGGTCAAGTCATTGCCTCACAAGTGACTGAATTTCTTATGGGTTTACATGTTTACTTCTGACTTGCACTGTGAGACAGGCCTCCACACCAGAGAGAATAGGTTTTTATTTCCCTCTGTGATGTGGACGCAAGAGAAGAGCTCTGCGAGGGATGAGCAGGAAGTGGTGGGGTTTATGGAGAGTAAGAGAAGAAAACAATGATTGGAAAACTCTCCCAAAGCATTACTGCTATGGTTATCTGATAGAAAATTTGAAAGTTGGGAGATGTGAAATAAGGTCCCTCCTTATCTTTTGGCCCCTCTTTTGCTTCAATAACATGGCTAGTCACTCCAGAACTTGCTGGTTTTGAAAGTGCTTTTGGAAAAAAATAGCAAATAATGAACTTACAGAAGGATTTCTAATTCTCATAATGGCATACTTTATTCTTTTTGGCCTAAACAGATTTGTAAGTTTGATTTCTGCATTAAGCTAATTAGCTAATAGCTAATTTTAGATTTTTTAATATTTAGGGGTTTTGACTTGGCTGTGAACTTGCTTGTAATACTTTCAGTAACTAGAAACTTTGTTCTGCTCAGAATCTAAACTCTGCATTTTTATTGTAGTTAACCAAATGTGCTGCTCTTTCTAGCTCGTGTGATAGATGTGTCAAATGGCAAGATTGATGTGGCAGAGAGCTGCTTGGAAGAAACGGGTGGCCTAGGAGTGGATATTGTTCTGGATGCTGGAGGTATGCAATGGATGAAAAACTGGTCTTCAGAGCACTATTAGGTGGTGGTGGTGGTAGCAGTAGTAGAATTTCCAGGTAATATAGGTGGAGGCTGCATCACCTCTAACAATTACATTTACTTGCTTGATCCCATGCAATTTCATGTACATATCTTTTTTCAGTAGGCTTGCTTAAGCAAGATCTCCTTAAGATCTCCTCATATCACCCTCTAGAGGAAATATCTGATACTGTCAGTCATCTGCTAAATTTGTCTGTATTTTTCCTATATATAAAACTGAAAAGGGAAAAAATGTGTTTAAAGAGTAGAGCTGTGACATCATTGTTTGTGCTACCTTATTTTAATACAAATATTACGCCATAGTCACCAGTACTGTCAACTTATATTCTAAAGCATAGTTGAAATCTCTGGTTACTATTTTTAGCTGAAATAATTGAAAAACTTCTTCGAGTGCCACTGAAATGTGTTAAAAGAAATATATATTGAATTTCCTAAATCGTCTGCTTTCTCGGATATTCTCATGTGACTAACAGCATAATCTATTTGTAGTGGAGCTCCAGATAGGTGTCTTTTATTGGGTGTATTCATGTGCATATATTCCATCTCTTTTGTATCTGAAGACATAGGACTGTAAAGAATCCCAAGACAATTTAAGTACAGGAAGAGATGGCTGTTGCATTCTGAACCGAATTTTCTTCTGAGCTGAAATGAGTTTTGTTCTTTCCCTCCTCCCCAGTGAAATTATATAGTGCTGAAGATGAATCAACTTCAAAGTCACAGTTGCTGCCTCATAAGCATGATATCATAACTCTTCTTGGTGTTGGGGGACACTGGATAACAACAGAAAAAAATCTTCAGGTAAAGATACTGTATCAGAAAGTTAGTTTGTACCACAGTACATGTATAGCTGTGTCTGTAAGCTTCGATCACGGCCAGCTGGTTCCCCACTGGTAACACCATCACTTTTCACTAAAGAAAATTTTCACATCCAGAAAATGAGAAGTAGACAGCGCTAATAACATTTTTTTTTTTTTTTTTTTTATTATTTTCCTTTGGGACAGTTTTGGGGCAGTGTTCTATGTGAACTATGCTAATGACTTAGCTGTACTGACAAATTTTAAAGGATCTGTTTTGTTTGGCTGAGTGCATTAAACTGCTTGACAAGACAGAAAAGTATCATTTAAAGCTTTAAATATCACAAGTTTGCTAAGTTTTAAGTATGGGCAAAGGGTGGTTTGTGGGCTTTTTTTAACCATCTGTATATAATAACTATTTATCCTCTATTTTTATGTAGGAAAACATAACTAAATAACATTGTTCTTCAATTTGTGATAGCTGGATCCTCCAGACAGCCATTCCTTGTTTCTTAAAGGAGCCACTGTCTCCTTTCTGAATGATGAGATATGGAACTTGTCCAATGTACAGCAAGGGAAGTATCTCTATATCCTTTCGATGATCTTTTTGAATACTGACTGCTGATACAAGTGGATGGAAATACAACTGAGAAACCAGCTAACAGATTTTCTTCTACTCAGTCACATAAGGGCAGGCATAAAGGTCAGCACAGTTACGCTTACAGTGTAATTGAAATGTAACATTCCCTCATGTTTTAAGCTAGCCTGTGCATTCCTTCTAAGTATGTGCCTCCACATGCTCCATTAAAAGCAGCGCTGAAATAGAAAACATGCATTCTGGAGAAAATGCAGTATTTTGGTTTAAGATTGACCCCCTTAGTTTAAGATTTGATTCTGTAAGTTTTTATGTTATGCCTATGATATTTTTTATTTTTTTTTGTTGTTGTTCTTTTGGGCAGTAAATGCATCATCCACAAACCTGAATGCAATCAGTTTAACTGTAAAAGTTAAAATATTTTGTCTTCATCACCTTTTCCTTATTTGCAATGTTATGTACATAAAATTTATTGAGCAAAGATGTGGGTGTGGACAGAGGAATGCCTCCTTCATTTGCATTATGCATTACCTACATTTGTTCTCAGCAGCTGGACTCTGAGCTTTCTACTGGCATGATAGTTTTCAGTGGATCACTTCAAGTACCAGGAGGTTTTTCTGTTTATGCCTTTAAGGACCCTCCCTGTTCTTTACTGCACTGCAGACTGAGATCTGCTGAATCACTTTTGCAGTTTAGCAGAACGGCAGAGGCAGGTGAGGATTAAGTCATTATATTTGTGAAACAGCTAACTGTACTGCAAGGAGGTCCTTCCCTCCTCCACTAAACTGCAAAGTTGCTTAGGCAAGGTCAGGCACGCTAAGTAAATGTTTATAGGATGCAGGTTATCAAGAATCAGTTTATCGTTTGGTATTTTCATTGAATGCTTACTGAGTAGTTATCCACATAAAAAGTAAGCTGACTAAACAGTAATATTTCTTCTGTTGTCTCCTGGGGTATCTTTAATAACAAAAGCACATTTTATCACAACAGGCTTTAAAGTTGAAAGGAAAAATCTGGTTTCAGTTTGGGGGTTTTTTTGGATCTGTGTATCTTGTGAAATTCTTTAGCATATGGTATTAATAACATCTGAAGAAAACACAAGGTGATTGCTTTTTAAAATAACTTGAGCTTCAAATATTAACCAGATTGCTCTAAAAATGAAGGAAGGGACATTAATTTTTGAGTTTCATATAAAGACTAAATACAGCATCATCTGTTGCTTTGCCATGAATGGTAGTCATTAACTCAAGAGATCCCTTACAGATGCAAAGTGCTGCTCCATGAATTTACAGACTCTGCTGTGTTCCAAACTTTCTTTTGATTTTCACCTCAGATGTCTGTATGATGAGTAGGGATAGTTAATTGGTACCAAAGTCTGTCCTCTTCATTCTACACAAAAGCCACAACTGCCATTCTGATTGACGAACTTTGAACTAGTGTGGGCTGCATTTGTCAGTCTTAACACTTTTGCCTTATTTTTTTAAATTTTATTTTCCATATTTAATTTCTGTATACTATTTCAGGAAAGGAGACTTCTGATGTATAAGCAAGTGCATAAAGGTGATCTAAAGATTGGCACTAAGGTTAACTTTAATTTTTGCCTTGATCCTGCTGGTTTTGTATCAATACAGGGCTCTTACCAGCACACATGATTATGGAAAGATTTATCTGTCGATACATTGTTACCTTGACAGTCCTCTTAGCTACCCATCTTAGAAGATATAATGGAGAAATTATCAAGTAGCATTTTCAGGTGAGATGTGATGTGATTTTTTTATTATATTCTTTCTTCTTTTAATTAAATTCAGCATTAGAGTAGATAACTCTTGCCAGCACTGTACTGCAAATTTATAGGGGGGTACTCAGGAAAAGATGCCTCACATAGTTTATATGGAGCAGTTTATGGTCTATTTCTGTTTGTAATATAGCAAGCTAATGCACAAGGAGGTTGGGTAAATCCCATGATTATGCTGTATGTCAAAATTTAACAAAGGCCGCCTATTCTTTTCTTGGTGGAGGAAGAGCATGTATCTAGCTGCTCAGCAACATGTCTGACTGAGAAATGGGTTTGGCTGTAAAAGATGATGGGTCTAATACTCCTCCGAGAAGAGTAACAGCTTCACTATGTATGAAGACTCCCATAATAAAGTAGGAATGGAAGATCCTTTACCTCTACGCAGGATGACTGTATTACTGGTGAGCAAAAGCCTCACCACCACCACCTATTTTTTACCCCTCAGAAGGATATCTTTTCATTAACTTCTCTTTTCTGTTTGCTTTTGGGCTCTTCCTTTCTTTAGTGAACCTGAGCAAAGCAATAAAACTTTTATTTTGTTTAAGGAGTAAAGTTTACATAGTGAAAGTAAAGTCTATAGCAGTAGTCTGCAATATTTCTGTTGATCTGAGCATGCTCACCAGGCACTTCTGACATGTTGTTCCATTTTAGGCCTCAGCTGGATGAACCGATCCCATTGTATGAAGCCAAAGTTTCTATGGAAATAGTTCAAAAGAATCAAGCAAGAAAAAGACAAGTCATCCAGTTCTGACACACACAATTTCCGGAATTCTAAGCCTGTGGAAGATAAAGAAACGTAATGTATTTGAGAAGTAAATTTGTGTACACTTTCAAATAATTCTGTAACTGGAATTTAGATCTGTTGTCCTGTGAGACTCCTGTGACTTTAGAGTTTGGGGGTTTTTTTTGATTAATTTGAGCAGAATGTTCCCATCAGAAAATTCTAAAGAGGCTGTCTTGGCATACAAATCTTGTCTACCCTGCCCCAATTGCAAATGTCAGTAATATCTACAGGCAAACTCAGTTGCTGTTGTTTTTCAAATATAAGAAATGAAAGGGAAAAAGAATAAGTCTGATGAGTTTTATTTGTCATCCTGTCTCCAGCCTCTACTCATAGTCACCTTTATATTTACCTTTTTCTTTTGACTGCATTGAGACTGAGCGCTCTCTGTGGTACACTTAGTCTTTAATCCACATTTAGAATTGTTATTTAATTGAAAGACGGGCAAAACCATCAGAATTGGCAAAGGTTTCTAGAGGGGAAGGATATGGTACTGACAGTAAGGGTTCCTCCCACAGATGATTTTCTTCATTTTAGCAACCAAGGAGTCAACCCAGTAAATCTAGGGTCATAAGCTGAAATGATTGTGCCATTCTGATATTTGAGGCACTTTATGTATCCAGTCAGTGTAATCTTATCCTTGATATTGTTCCATTAAGGCCTTCCTTGCTGTACACTTTAACTTTCCCTCTTTTAACTTCATTCCTATGCCTACCATTCCAATGCCTCAGATCTGTTTATCCAACATT
Organism: Psittacus erithacus; assembly: GCA_009867235.2. NCBI lineage: Eukaryota > Metazoa > Chordata > Aves > Psittaciformes > Psittacidae > Psittacus > Psittacus erithacus. The sequence continues at coordinate 57,814 of WYDI02014422.1, forward strand.
CTCCATTACCATGAACCATCTGTAAATCAGCAAGGGAAGGAACTGTATCAGGGAAAGAACTGGAAATTAGTAGGGAAGGAACTGCTGGGTTTTTTTCTTCAAAGCATGTGGCTTTCTACTTGCTCTTATTTGAGAGCAAAACTGTTTTTTCTGTTCAGCTGTGCTGTTTATTTTTTGCAGTGTGCATAGCTCAAACAATGGACACTAGCACGTCTAAAGCATGTGAATCCCAGATGTTAGTTTGACATTCTGAAGCTTTGTACCCAACTATTTGTTTTTTCCTGATGTTGTTCATTTTTGCTTACATAGTAAAACTATAAAATAGTTTGCAAAATAATAATCAAATAATAAAAATAGTTTGCAAATTATTTTTTTATTATTATTATTTTGCAAAATAAAGTAGATCAGAGGAAGCAAAAATAAGAGTTAAAAATAAGGTTTAATCAAACAGGATAAAACTGCAGGTGAAATATTTTTATAGTATATATTTTACTGGATCTTTTGTCAGTAGATATGTTGCTCCGAACTACATACATAAATGTCTTTTGAACCGTACATGATGATAGACTAAGGCTAGCTGTTTCTGCAGTGGTCTTAGTGTTTCAGCTGGATCAGGTTATGAAGCAAATGTCTCATACTTTGGAAGTTAAACTGCCTATTGGTCCATTTAGCTTAGCTGGCTGAGGTGTGTCAGCGTTTTCTAGTGCTCTTTAATAATGCTAGCTCTAGAGTTGTGTGTGCTTGAACAAGAGGGTTCATCAGGCTTCCTAAGAAATTGCTTCCTCTTTCACACATCCCTTGAAGAAGAAAGCAAAGAGTTGTTTTGAGGGTGAGAACAAGGCTCCCCAACTCAAGGGACAAAGGCTGGCAGGTTCCTTTGTAGCTTTGACAAGAAAATGGCATGTGCTTCATGGCTGACAGCCCCGTGGGGCTGCCCATGGTCTCCTATGGTGATGATAGTGGCGAGAGGCATGCCAGGAGCTGTGCCGGCTCAGGCTTTTGCCCAGGTTATGCCAATGACGCTTCTGCTCTGGTGAGCCCAGGCCCCACACAGCCAGATGATGTTCGGTGAGACACAAGACTGCTGTTAAGGGCAGCCATGTGTCTTCAAAACCAGGTTTGTGTCCGGATTATATCAATAATCCATCATTATTTTATTTAATGGCCTTCAGAGTTGTATTTTGGAAAGAAAAGATCATCTGCCTAGCATGGGCTGAAAGGTACTGCCTTTTTTTTTTGTGGTGGGGGCATGGGTGCCTTTCTCCAGTATAGCCTGAAATGAAACAGTCCAGCGTGTGCCCTTGCCAGTACCACGAATCACCATCAGAACTAGTTTTCTGCACAGTGTGGGCACAGTCTCACATTTCACACAATGGAAGCTGTGATCTAGCGTCTGCACAGGTGATTTTTGTCCTGATGCAGCTATGTGGCAGTTTCCTCGATCCCTGACTGGAGAGGCATTCAGGCTGGGTTCAGAATGGATTCGGAAATGCGTTTACGGCTTTTAGCAGCAACGCTTTTACTATCCTCCAGCCGAAGCCGGATAAGGAGCACATCAGGGCCGCGGTAACCGGATCACCCCTACGCGCCCCCGGGGGCCGAAAAACATGGCGGCGGCTGCCGTGTTTCCTTAGTACCGCCCAGGGGCGGAGCTCGCCCGTTTTCGCGCCAAGCTGGGCCCGCGGCTGCCGCCCAGCTGCTCAACTCACTTCTGCAGCGCGCCGCCCGGCTATGGCGGCGCACACTGTGCCCGGGTACTCGCCCGGCTTCAAGAAGCCACCGGCTGTGCTGCGGCTGAAGCGCAAACGGCTGCGAAGGAGCGAGCCCCCGGCCGCAGTAGCTGCCTCGCCATGCGGCGCGGCCCCGCAGGGCTCCTCCGCACCCGCCCGCCGCAACCCGTTCTCCAGCCTGGACAACGCGCCCCGGGCAGCCGGCACCCCGCAGCCGCTGGAGCGGGCCTGGAGGCCACCGGCAGACGTGTACCCCTCGGCAGCACCCTTCTGGCAGGTAGAGCAGGAACCGGGGAATTCTCTGTGGGAGGCGCGGGATGAAAGGGGAAGGAGCCTCCACCCTGGCGCCGGCAGCCATCGCCCTCAGCCGGCCGCGGCAGCCAGGAGTCCTCTCCCCTGGGAAAAGGCCGCCCCGAGCCTGGGGCTTCCCTGGCTCTGTGCACAGACCAGGCCGAGCCATTGCACTGCACTGGGTAAACGCCTTTCGATCGCACCGGAGGGTGGGTGTTTGCAGCGTATACGTGCTTAGCATCACTCCGGGAATTTCACTGCAGGGAGAGGGGAGGTTTTATAAATTACGAGCCTAGTTCTGGCTTTGTGCTGCATCTTACGCTTCTTTCTCATTCAGCTTTTAGAGCCTGTTTGTGAAGATAAGCCCACCAGGAGAGCAGAGCCCTATGAAAGAAGTGACATCCTCACCCTAACCGATGTATGAAACAGCACGTACCGCTTCTGAAATGGTTTTTAGCTGTTCTTAGTTCACAGAAATAGCTGAAATTGTTTAATTCAATATTTGATGGCCCATCTTTGTATAAAGTGATGTACTAAAATGTCAGTATTCAAGAAAATGCCTTAAATTGACTTTACATTTGCTGTTCTTGTAACAGTCTAAAGCCAGCCTGACATTACTATTGTAGTTCTAGTTGGCAGAGGTTGTTGTCTTCTTCCAGTTTTATTACCATACTCACCATAATTCTCCCGTTCCTTAGTTCTATATTTTGTCAAGATGAAGCCTGTTCTTCAAGGTGATGTGTCTCTTGCGGTCTTTTATTCAGCTGCAGACATGGAACAAACAACTTCACTCAGCACACATGAAAGAAAGAATACTTAAAAACCAGTCTTTGAAAGACAGTTTTAAGCAGGCAATGTCTAACATTGTTATAGTTTCAGAAACTGAAGTTCAGACTAAATTAGCAGAACAGAAAAATGACCTCTCAAAGAGAACAGGCTGTCCTAGAGCTCCCCAGTGGGGTTTTCTGTATCTGCTAGGAAAAGTGTCTGACATTACAGTCACCAAGAGAGGATGAAATTAAACAGTAACTGGTTTGGCATGGAAATTCTAAGCTGTTGAGGCTTTTTAGTTTGTTGGTTTGGTTTTTTTTAGTCCTTCATCCTTTTATCTGTTCCTAGTTCGTAACTTTTGGAAAGACTCCTGTGACTGAAAACCTACTTTTTCATTTTTATAAGCAATATAATGGTGTATTTGTAGTAGAATCTGTTACTGACTGAAATAATCAGTTGAGTATAAACTGTGACTTTGGTTCTCCTGTGAACAGTGAAAGTCTGAGTAACTTGAAAATCCTGTCTGAAAAAGCTTTTTTGTTTTAAGTCTGTGTCTTAAATTAATGCAAGTATTTCCTTAGGAACAAAAGGAATCAGGCATTTGGAAGCTGTGACTGCCCTATCCCTGGCAGTGTCCAAGGACAGGCTGGATGGGACTTTGAGCAACCTGGTCTAGTGGAAGGTGTCCCTGCCCATGGCACGGGGTTGGAGCTAGGTGATCTTTAATGTCACTTGCAGCCCAAACCAGTCTGTGATTCTTGCTGTGTGAATTGGACAAAACCAGGAGACGACAGGTTTAACTTGTCTTCTTATGGGCTACTAAACTCAAGATGTTCCATCTGATAGCTGCAGTCCAGTATCTGGTCTGCCTGCCAGGAAAGGTATATTAAATGCATAAGGGAGGAGACCTAACCATGCTAAAATATAAATAGGTAGCTACATAGGTTGGTTTATTGTTTGTTAGTGGTTGTTTGGTTTTAGTTTTTTATTTGTTTTCTGGGGGTTAACTGATGCTATTTCTGTTTTGTAAGGACCTTCATTCACCTGCTGCTGTACCCAAAGTCCCCTCCTCACCAGAACATGAATTTCCTGCAGACTGGAGTATTAAAACACGACTTCTATTTATGTCTTCACAACCTTTTACCTGGACAGAACACTTAAAAGCACAAGAGGAAGCTCAAGGATTTGCTCAGCATTGTAGAGCTATAGAAACAAACTTGCCACAGAGCTTACAGGTAATGCGTAAGAGGGTAGCTTGAAGCTCCAGCTTTAGAAAGGAGACTGTACCTTTGCATCTTTCTGTAAATGTCCTGGCAGTGAAGGCTTGATTCTGTTTTATTTTCATCTTGCATTAAGAATGAGGCCTACTTATTAACGTAATTCCATCCGTGGTTTGTACCTATAGCAGCAAGCAGTGGTGAGTGGTCTTAAACGACCACTTAGAGATTAAGTTAAATCTTAAACTGTGGAGCAGTTGCCAGTTGCTGTCCATCTTTCTTCAGTCTGCCTTATTCACAAGCCCGAGATTTTTCTGTTTTACTATCTAATGTAATATTTGTTTAATCGTTCACTTGCAGCACTGCCTGAAGTGAAGCATTCCTGTCCTCACCAAATACTTTTTGACCCCTAGGAACCAAAGCTGTCAACAGAACTGCGTTGTGCCTTTCAGCAAAGCCTTGTTTACTGGCTTCACCCTTCGCTGCCCTGGCTGCAGCTGTTCCCTCGCATTGGAGCAGATAGGAAGATAGTCGGAAAAGCCAGTCCTTGGTCACAGGATGAAGACTTGCAGCAAGTGCTAATGAGTGACTGGTAAGTGGAATCAAACACTGTATTTAGTAAAATTAAGATACTGAGATTTTAATTAATGTACAAGTTCTTTCCATTTTTATTAGAAAGCTTTTAAATTTATTTTTTTTCCTTCTAGAATACACATTATTTTGAGCATCAGGTTAAAGAAATATAAGACTAAAGCTACCTTCTTGTGTTAAATGCTCCTCTCTGATTCTAGTTGTTAATCTGGTTAGTATTCCGTAAGTCCCGGTTGCCTCTGAGGCTTCCTGTAACCCATGGGCTGGAAAGCACGTGTGCTGGAAGAGCATAGTGCTTGCAAACAGGCTGTGTTTCAGAGGAGCACAGCTTCCCAGATTCTGGGCACGTTTGAAGATCTGGCCAATCATTCAGACTGCTCTCAAACCCATGCAAAGTACACCCAGTAACACCCAGCCAGACCTGTGCAAAGTACACCCACTAGCCGCCAGCCAGACCCAGCTGAATATGTCAACAGCCAAGGATCACCTTCAGTCACAGAAACCTTTTCTTCTGATGCAGGTCTGTCAGCTTTACCTCTCTGTACAATCTGCTCAAGGCCAAACTGTGTCCCTTCTTCTACGTATGCACCTACCAGTTTACTGTCCTGTTCCGTGCAGCTGGTCTTGCAGGAAGTGATGTCATCACAGCTGTAATTTCTCCCACAACTAGAGGTTTGAGGGAAGCCATGAGAAATGAAGGTGAGGTGAAACCAGTCCAACTAGGATGTGAATAACTGGTAAAGTGCATTAGCTGCAGCACAGAACCATTCATTGCTTGCTCTCCTCTGTTCAAGGCATAGAGTTTTCTTTACCTTTGGTAGAAGAAAGTAAAAGCAGGAAACAGAAAAACTCTGAAGTGAATTTGGAAACGGAAGGTGCCAACAGCCTCGAAGTGGGCAACAGCGTGGAAGGTGGAGAGTATGTATTACATATGTTAGGTCTTCCACAATGCTAGAATTCCAGGGTATCTACAGAATCCTCAATGCTCCATTTGGAAACCTTCATAAGAAGTGTTGCCTTCCTAACACTGATTCTGTGTTTCCCAGAGAGCCAGCTCCAAGCGATGATGATGATGATGAAAGTTTCTCTTGGCTTGAGGAGATGGGAGTCCAAGACAAGGTTAAGAAACCAGATGCTATTTCTATTAAACTGTATCCTTTCTGTGCACGTCACTGTGTATGACAGTGGAAAACTGTGCAGATGTTATCTTTTTGTGGTATAGATTTTGTAAAAGGTTTTGAAAGCTTATTTCCAAATACCAATCCTCATATTACTGCATAGCAAAGGACTGTGAATGTCTTTTTTGTTTCTTTATGGCAAGTATTTCTAGATGCTTTTCTTCTTGAAGGAAAAGGCAGTGTGAAAGAAAAAGAGTGTCTGTTCACATATGCTGAATTTACACTTGGAAGTAGTGTGGCATAGCAGGGATAAAGCTATAGACCGGGAGAGCTGTTGCGGAGAACCTTTAGGTGTTTCAGAGGGACCAATGAATTCCATCTTCTTCTGGTTCTGTTTGCACATGGGGAGCACCTGAGGTTTTAATAATGGAATCAGAAGCCTGGCTTAAGATGCTGTTTAATATTAGAAGAACAAATCTGGATCAATGTGAAGCTTGGTGGGTTTTTTGGTTTTAACTGACTTGACTGGTCAGAGGGGTGTCTTCTGGAGTTGTGCTGCTCCAGTTCTAAAGTGGATGCATTGATGCTTTTCAGTTCCTCATGGTTTTCCTTTGACTTCAGTCAATGCAGTCGTAAGGATAATCATGAAGTGCAGATGGATCACAAACCCCAATCCCTTGCACTGGTGAAAGGAACAAACACATTCACCTTGCTGAACTTCCTGATAAACTGTAAGAGCCTGGTGGCTATGGCAGGCCCACAGGCAGGGCTTCCACCAACTTTGCTCTCCCCTGTTGCTTTCCGAGGTGGAACGATGCAAACGCTCAAAGTAAGTCACACAACTGTCTCTATTTTCTAATAAAGCAAGTTGTTTCTTCACCCAGTAGATCAGACACTGGCTTTGTATAGTTTCCCTCAGGTACTGCAGAGTAATTTTTGTTGCTACAATCCAAGTGAGCATTTTGGCAGCAATACAGGCTGCCTCCTGTCTTTGTCCACATTGATCTGTGCTGCTAAACTGAAATACCCAAGTTTCTGTTCTTCATACCCCGATAAGAGGTTAAATGGACTTCTCAAATACTAAAATAGTTCTTAAAAATGTTCTCCTGAGATCTTATGGGGTCTCCAGCTATCAGAGATATCGCTTGCAAGGAGGAAGCCTCTAAACTATGGCTCACCATCTGTTCCTATAAGGAGCTGGTGGGTACTAAAGGAGATGCTATTAATAGAGGTAGTGCAGTCTTCGCCCACCAGAGAGCAGTTCACACTGTTCTTCAGCAGTTAACTTAATGCTGTATAGCATTCCTGCATATCACAGTCAGTATGTTTTAGGAATTGTTAGAAAGACAGTAAAAGCCTCATGCTCATGTATTGAACAGTAAGTTGACAATACCGAGAAGTATTTTGAACCTTTAATGGAACTATAGCATTGCAGTATTGAAATAAATTAAAATTAGGGCTTGATATGGTGTGTCAGGAACTAATCCTATGTGGTTTTGTCCTCAGGCTCGAAGTATAAACGCCAAAGCCAGGGTTCGCTTGGCATACGAGAACATATTCAGCCTGGAGATCATGGGTCCCGTCATGCCTCATTCTCTGCATGCACTGACCATGCTGCTGAAGACTGCCCAGCGGGGAGCATTCTCTGGTGTATTTTATACGCATGAGCCAACTGCTGTGTTTAACACTGATATTGACGGTGCACGCCCTGCCTTGAATGAGGTAAGGAAATTAGTACAGACAATCTTTCCTGTTAGGAATAGTATCTTTATTGCAAACTGTAGGACACAGAGTGACATAAAACTTTCCCTTAACACATGGGTTTTGCACCCAGCTACTTGTGATCACCACCTGGCAGTCCTCAGGTCTTGTCCCTCCCTTAGAAATGAAATAATCCAGGAAATCAGCTTCTCTGGAGTTCCCCAGAGGTACACAAATGAACATTAAGAACTGCAGGTACTTCAAACAGAAATACCTATGCCGTGTCCCTCCTCTTCATGTAAATTCCCACAGGAAACGGTACACAAAGATCTTCCTGCGTGTGGACTGCATCCCAAGACTTTGGATCAACTGAGTCAGCCTCCAACATTGAGAAAATCTTCCATCCGATTTCTGGAAATGAAGGATTATGCTTATACCTGGAAGTCCTAGGTATGCTAGTCCCATTTAATGGGGAGAGAATGCTCTCAAGCGTACAGTTGCTGCATTTTGTTCAGGTGCATCTACACAAGCAGCACCCATGTGGGTACCAGTAGGGATACAATCTAGTTGCACAACACAGACAACTATTGCATAAAACACTTCAAAGGACATCTAAAGGAAGTGAATGAAAAGGCCTTAGACATCTCCTTTTGTATTTTAGAAAGCCTTTTTTAAATAAAACTGGATAAAACATGATTATGTTTTGTTGGTCTGACTTGTGTCCAGAAGGTCTGTATTCCTCATGTCATGCAGATGTGCTGCAACTGCGCTGTGTAACCATTTTGGACATGTGGAATTCATGGCACAACCTTCCCCCACCTCCTTCCCAGACTGCTCACAGCACCTTGCCAGGAGCTCAATAGCTGCACCTCGGTATGTTGCACCTTTTGCTTTAGAGCGAGTCTGCTCACAACTCCACAAAGACAGATGAAAGCTGGATAGACACAGCAGTGTTCTGGCTGCAGTGGGATTGGATTAAAAGGTTTTGATTCCTCAGAACTGCTGGGCATAGCTAGCTGATATTCCCATACCCACACTCACATTGAAGCTAACTAGGCTTTTAAAGAGCCACTTGTACAAATAAGTTAGAGGAGTAAATAGTTGTACCACCTGTGAGAGAGACCAGAGCCAGAAGGGGGCTGCTGATCTATGTTCATAGCAATAGTAGCATATGAACAGGCTGAATTCAGTTTGCTTCACTTCAAATGAGAGCTGTTATTTATGAGGTATGTATGTCACTTTTTACATAGCTATTAGGTGATCAGATTTCAGCAGCAGAAAACACTAAATCTGACAAGCAGGATGTAGAACACCATCGTGCTTGTGCACTCCCAACATCTTGAATTCAACCAGTACTTTGCACAGAAAACAAAGCGGTGCTTGGGCTGTGTGCTCAGGTACCCTTATCTTCACTGTGGTGCTGTTCTGCTCACCACCTCAGAATCGACCAGGGATTCTAAAACAGCAAAAGGCGGCTTCATCCATGTCTCACTTGAGCTTCCCTGTTGTCCCAGGGGTGAGCCCCTCTGAAAGCTGTTCCTGACCTCAGAGCCCACCGCCCAGTTCTGAAATGGGCAGCATCTTCCCAGTGTGTGCTTGAGGAACAGGCCTACAGAGTATGTGTTAGCACATGGAACAAGTTACTGAAAACAACAGCAAAAAAACAGTTATGCAGTTGCCTCTATGGGAAGGCAATTTTAATTGAGCCAATGCCCATTTTGGTATGTGGACTAGAGCCTGTCTGTTGCTAACTACTATTTGTTTCAGTTTGTATTTTCACATCTAGCATGCATTTAAAAACATTTTTGAATTGCAGTTACATTCTGGTAGTCTAAAACTGTGCAGCTTCAAAGATCTACAACTGAATTATTGCGTGCTGTAGTGCCTCCTGGTACTCTAAACTGTTGGCTTTCACTCAGAGCTTCGCCTGCCCTTTCAGCAGCATGCGCCCACTGCTCCAGGTCCTGCGACACAGTGCTGCTCCCAACGCATACTTGGCACTAGGGAATCTTCCCTAGAAAAGCTCTGGCATTAGCCTGCCCCACCTACAGGTATGTTCAGTAAATACTAAATGCCATTATCCCAGGCATGTGTAGAGCAGTGAGATTTATTTATTTATTTAACTTGTCCAAACGAGTAAAATTTCATTAACCTGTCCTTCATTTGGGAGAAGCAATTCCAAATTTTTCCAAGGTACAGCACTCAGCCTTCCTGCTCCTCCAGTCCCAACTATTTAAAAATGACAAATGGGAAGAATCCAAAGAATTGTTCCTGTGGGAGCCAGCTACAAGTCCTGTACAAGCTGTTTCTAAGGGCTCCCCTCTTGTGTGCCAGAGAAGGCACAGAAGCACCTTCAAGCAAAGTTACTTCTAGCGAAAGAATTCTACAGGAAAAGGAAATCCCGCAGCCAGAGCTGGGAGGAGTCACAGGCTAATCCCCTTCAAGACAGCTCAAGTGCTGCATAAATAACCAGGTTCCAAGAGAGTGTTTCCTAGTTGTTCTTTTTAATGTATCACTACTTATCTATTCCTGCATGCAAAGGCCACTCAAACCAATTCAAATTTACAAATTTAACAGAAGCACATCACTGCACTAGCTTTAGGTCCATAGATCATCTTAAACAACAAAGAATTAAACTAGAACAGAAACTTCAAAATCAAGAACTGTCATGATTTTTTCACAAGTCTTCCTTAAGACCAAAGGTTAAATCCATGTACAGTACCATATCCTTAAGGCGTGAAATCCAGAACTTTCCTAAATAGTTATTTTTTAAATGGAGTCTTCAGTGGGACAAAATTCATCTGTTCCTTGCTGCTGTGCAGTAACATGTCTTTACATTATACATGGGGAATACAGACCTAAAAAAGGCAAAGCAACAGGTACAAGAGATTATGTTCCCAGATGTGATGCTGCACAATTGTATTATATTATTTTTATACACACCTTCCAAGTAGTGCAGCAAATGTGGCGAGGAAATCTTCAAATATTTAGTCAGAGACTGAAGGCGAAAAGCCAAAAGGAAAAAAGTTTTAATTAAAGACAATTATATTCATGAAAATTAACTTAGGCCTAGAGCGCTTTGACAGACGAGTAAGGGTCTTTATTTTTTGGAAGTGGGCAGTCGACAACCAAACACCATTTCTCTGCTGTACATAACATAAGACACAGACCCTTGTCCCTTCAGGACACAGAAAGACACCTTGTTCCTTAACAGCCAGCAGAATACACACAGGTCATCTTACTTTGTGGAAGAGGTACTAGTAATTCTACACCTCTGTGTTCCTATTACCACGGCGAAGCTCACACGCTTTCGGCCTGAACACAGCCTTGCTGTGTACAAACTGTGTTTTGTTCCTATCCCAGACGAGGCTCTGCTCAGGGGGTGTAATAGAAAGAAACCTCAAAAAGACTTTTCTGAAATAAACACCTGAGCTGCAAAAGTCCATAAATCCTGGCAACCTGATCATAACTCAGACGAATCCAGCCAGAGGTGTGCAATGCCCTTTCCAATCCAAAGTGATCACGGCTCAAGTACTACCGCTTCTTAAAATAAAAGGAGGGGCAAAAAAAAAAAAAAGGGGGGGGGGGGGGGGGGAAACCAAAAAAAGAGAAAAGTTTAAGACCGCCTCTCCCTTTTACCAAGGCCCGACCCCCGGAGCGGGCGGGTCCCTTTGGG
>WYDI02014425.1:0-80000 GCA_009867235.2 Psittacus erithacus
GACTTGTTCCAACAGTTCCATGTCCTTTTTATGTTGAGGACACCAGAACTGTACACGATACTCCAAGTGAGGTCTCACGAGAGCAGAATAGAGGGGCAGGACCACCTTCTTTGACTTGCTAGTCATGCTCCTTTTGATGCAGCCCAGGATACGGTTGGCTTTCTGGGCTGTGAGTGCACACTGAAGCTGGCTTAAGTTTCTCATCAATCAACACCCCCAAGTCCTTCTCCATAGGGATGCTCTGAATCTGTTCTCTGCCCAACCTCTAGGTGTGCCTGGAATTGCTCCTAACCAAGTGTAGGACCTTGCCCTTGGCATGGTTAAACTTCATAAGATTGGCATCAGCCCACCTCACAAGAGTGTCAAGGTCCCACTGGATGACATTCCTTTCCTCCAGCGTATCAAACAAACCACACAGCTTGGTGTCATCAGCAAATTTACTGAGTGTGTACTCAATCCCACTGCTCATGTCACCAACAAAGATGTTGAACAAGATCTCTCCCAACACTGATCCCTGAAGGACACCACTCGTTACTGGTCTCCAGCTGGACATTGAGCCATTGACCACAACTCTTTGCGTGCTGCAATCCAGCCAGTTCTTTATCCACCGAGTGGTCCATCTATCAAGTTGACGTCTCTCCATCTCCAGCAGCGATTTCTGCTTATGAGAACTTACGGGTTTTGACAAAATTGGTGATCTGGAAAGCAGTATTAACTGGCTTCCTTCATATGTGATGATGAAATCATGATAGATCACTTTTATTGTTTCCTGCTGTTTCTCTCTCCCATGTGTCCCAGCCAAGTCTCATGAGCACAGGAAGCACATACTCTCAGCAAAATAAAACGGAATTTCTATTGTCTAAGAAAGTAGCTTAAGAATTTCTGATGTCCCTAATAAGAAACACAAAAAATTTATCTCAGAAAATCAAGATTGTCATGCATCTTATTTGTCAGAGTAATATTCCTATCCTTGTATAGGCTAAGCAAGAACAGTAAATGAAGTAGAACTTGTGACTACTTTTAGACTAATAAGCTAGGAAACAGCTACCTGATGATTGCAATAGGTTAGGTAGGAAAATTAAAAAAAAACAAAGAAGCCTAGCAGTGTATAAAGGGATTTTTTTCAGTGAGCAAGACAGATGTTATAATGGGCAACATGAATATAGCTAACATGAGCATTGACAGCTCTCTGAGAGGGGAAACAACTCAATCAAATATCTGCCTGGGTATCATTAATGCATTGCACGGCCTTGAAGAAAAGACTCTTCGCTTAATTACCAAATTGAAATCCAACTCACTTTATGACGCACACAGCTCTGGGAAGTCTGTTTCAAAACAGAACTATTCCTGTCTTTTTTTTTTTTTCCCCACCCTCTCCCCCTCAAATATGACTGTGTTGTTAGATTGCATAAATAAGGAAAAAGAATTTAGCTTTTGATACACCACCTGAGACTGGAATGTCTTCCAGTTTGAATACTGAAGAGAAAACCAGGAGTATGTGCAAAAAAGCCAACACCCTCCTCACCTCAGCCATCAGCTTCTTTCCGTGTTTTTCAGGAATCATAGACTTTCATCTTCCAAGTTTATGTAAATACGGAAAACCAAGACTTTTCAGTTTTGACATCAATATTCCAGATAAAGATTTTTGTATGATATGGTTAGAGTTTGTATTATCTGAATTTCTACATATTATCACATAGCTTGAATTTATTGCAAGTGCTAATTTCAACTTCATCCAAAATACTCGATATATAGGATTTTCATGAAGTAAAAGTGGTTTTGCAGTGAAAATCACAAACAGAGGTAGATCATGTTGGCTACTAATGCTAGGGAGTTGCAGATCAATGTCTAATGTAGACCATAAAAGCACAGGATCAAGACTGGTTTAATGTGATACTTTGAGTTGTGAGCTACAGGGATGAAGAACTGATACACATTTGCTTTCAGTCACTTGCACTAATACAGTGGAAAAGTTCAGAAGACAATTAAGCTTGTAGATGTCAGGATTCCGATCTCCCAATTCAGTTCTTTACCAGAAATTTAGAATCTTTCTACGTAGCAAAAAATGCAGAGAAGAATTTCATTATTTTTCTTCTTCCATAATTTTGAGCATAACGTGCCAGTACACAAATTTGAAAACAGGCAAACAGGCACAATTAATATTATACAGGCTTATATATAAAGAGTTTGACTGAATCATGTATAAAGAATAGCACCTGCACATCACTTAGATATTCCTCACCCTGAGATACATCTGCCATGTACTGGAGAAGGGGCGGTGGCTAGGGCTACTACAGTAAACTATAAACATTGAATGTATTCCTATATCCTGGACAATTTTCTATCACATAAATACACTTCAGATTGGTACAAATAGAAACAGGTACCTTACCTTCAGCAAAGTTGTAAATTTGGGCTACTATGATCAATAAAATTTTAGGTAACATCAAAATGCTCTTCACTTTTAAATTTTTACTTCAGCTATAAATGCAGCTTAAAAGGTAAATGCGACTTCACTTTTGTTGCGTCCAGATTTCTTCTACCTGGGTTCTTTTAGCAATATATCAGCTGACACTGGTGACATTTGTAAGAATACCCAACTGTTTATAAGCATCGATCTACCATGGAATGACAAGTACTTTCTATTGACTGTGAGGGTCAAGTAGTTTCTTTTCCCAGCTGATTATGAAAAAGTGTTCTGGGATGAAAAGATATAAGTAAATGGCATAACATATAGCTGGCAGCCAGTCACTAGCAGTGTCCCTCAGGGTGTGGTGTTAGAGCCAGTGTTGTTTAATATCTTCATTGATGATCTGGATGAGGTGATTGAGTACACCCTCAGTAAATTTGCAGACTACACCAAATTAGCTGGGAGTGTTGACCTGCTGGAGGGTAGGAACTCCCTGCAGAGAGATCTGGACAGGCTGGATTGATGGGCAGTGACCAGCAGTATGAGGTTCAACAAGGCAAATTGCCAGGTCCTGCATCTGGGCCACAGCTCCATGCAACGTTGGGGTTGAGCGGGAAGAGTGGCTGCAAAGATGCTAGGTGGAAAAGGACCTGGGGGAGCTGATTGACAGCTGATGAACGTGAGTCAGCTTGTGCCTGGGCAGCCAAGGAGGCCACTGGCATCAGCAGTAGCTCAGCCAGCAGAGCAGGTCAGTGATCATCTCCTTATACTTGGCACTGGTGAGATTGCACCACAAATACTGTGTTCAGTTCTGGGCCCCTCACTACAAGAAATACATTGAGGTGCTGGAGCAGGCCCAGAAATGAGCAACAAAGCTGGTGAAGGGTCTGGGGCACAAGTCTTATGAGGAGTGGCTAAGGGAACTGGGGTTGTTTAGTCTGGAGAAGAGAAGGCTCAGGGACGACCTTATTGTGCTCTGCAACTCCCTGAAAGGAGGTTGTAGTGAGGTAGTGGTTGGTGTCTTCTCTCAAGTAACAAGTGACATGGCAAGAGGTAACGGCCTCAAGCTGTGCTAGGGGAGGTTTAGATTGGATATTAGGAAAAATTTCTTCACAGAGAGGTTAATCAGATATTAGAACAGGTTGTCCAGGGAAGTGGTGGAATCACTGTCCCTGGAAGTGCTCAAAAACCATGTAGATCAGGCCCTCAGTGATATGGTTATTGGTGGTCTTAGCAGCCCTAGGGTAATGGTTGGACTTGATGATCTTAAAGGTCTTTTCCAATCTGGTTGATCCTATGATTCTGGAAGTATCAATACACATTTTAGAAGTAGTCAAGAAGTATCAATACACATTTTAGAAGCAGTCAAACTACACATACTACATAGCCGAACGAAGTTCTTTTAGAAGCTGCTTTTTCTTCTTCTTCAGTTTATTGAACTCTATCCCAATAAAGATGTTATCCATCTACAATGGAGTCATACCTCAAATAAAAGGCTGATAGAGTTTGAGGGCTGATTGACTTACTGTTACAAACTCCAACATTTTGTAATTTGCTAGGAAATCGTCTAGAAAATTGATATGAAGTGCTATCTGAATATATTAAATGTACTTTTTTTTTAATTTAAAACATTCATATGAAGGTTACCTGGAAAGATTGTAGAGTTTCTATCCTTGGAGGTGTTCAAAAGCCATCAGAATATGTGCCTGAGCAACAAGGTCCAGGTGACCCTGTTTCTGCATGCGGGTTGGACAAGATGACCTACAGGGGTCCCTTCCAACCTACACCATTCTGTGATTCTGTGAAACAAGAGAAAGAAAAATGAATGTCCATAACATTTTGTCTGAACTATAGGTCATACCTCTACTTCTTTCTTCACTCCTTCATTCTACTCCCTTTCCTAGATTATGGTTATCTCTGATAAACATTTCTCTCAAAGTACTTTAAATTAAGCTGAGATAAAAATTGTGGCAAATTTGCCTCCTAATTGTGGCAAAACAGAGGAAGGTATTTAAACATACATAGGTGCTTTAAACATTCTCACTGTCACTGCCAGTGTTAACTCTAGTGTTTCCATCTTTCTCTATGGATTAATAAAATAAAATTAATAAAAAACTTATATTTATATTCTCAGAAAATAAGTTATAGGACCACCATTTAGAATGGTAGTTGCACTTTTTGTCTTAGTAAAATTACACAAAAGGGTCTTAAAAACAGAATAACTTTCTATCATACGAAAAAAATGAAATGATTGAAATCTATTTTTCTGTTGTAACATCCCAGGGGCCAGTCCTTTAACTGTGCTTGTGTTTTGTTTCACTGGAGTCAGTTTGTTTGTTTTGATAATAATGTTGACAAACATTTTGTTTCTAAATACTTTCTTTCAATTCCTTGAACCATTTGTGGATATGGGGCCATTCAATGTTGAATACATCCATGTATGATGGCTCATATAGAAAATTGTTTCTTTAGAGCCCTCAGCTGCTGAACCTGTTTTTACTGCTCAAGCTGCATGATTCTTGCAAATATTTATGGAGCTTTCAGTGTATGTATTTTCCATAAACTAGATCATAAAGCTTACATCAATTTCACACTTTTCCTCCAGAAGCTTTTATAATGTTGAGGGATAATGAATTTTTCTTCTTGCACAAGAAAAAAAAAAAAGTGTGCAACATCAATGTATTGCACTTAATCAAACAACATCTCTTAATATTGGAAACTCAAATATTAGTGATAACTATTTCTCCAATGAATGTGTGAGATTTTATCTAAAATATGAGACACCATAAAGCTAAAATTAGCTATACTGAAATCAATGACTCATCAAATATAATCTCATTCAAAAGCAGTTTTGCTTATGCCAGGTTTCCATAATTTTCTTGTATATTTCAATTAATAAAAGGACTTTTGTGGGTTTCTCCAGAATTCCAAAGTTTCTGTACATATAAAAAAAATGTAGTTTCCAAATATTAGTAGGCATTATCTATTGAGCTCTGGCTTAGAACACTAGTTGTTAAGGAACTAGACAAATAAGGAGAAACAGAAGTTGAATTTGTTTGTTCATCCCTAGGCATATACATAGGTGGTATTAAAAAGCATAAGATATTAGAATTATATACACCCAGCAGGGTGGAGTACTTTTTGAAAATAATTATAGTCTCATTCAGTACCTGGTATCAAATAAGTTTTCCCATGCACATGCATCTCTTCTTATCTTGGCACCACCTTTTTAATTTCTCCTTACACTGAAATTTTCTAAGACAGATACTGTGCATCTGCATGTTGCCTGGTATAAGACTACCTCTAGCTGGGACTAGATAGAAATGCAAATCTTTAAAATAACAATAGGTGTTAAGATTCAGATTTCCTAAAAGTCTTGACTCCACATAACATATACTGTACAAAAGACTATAATGAAAAAGTCTAATGGCAACCTCTTTGAATAGAATGATGATGTTCTAATATCTTGTGAGAGTAGGTATCTCCATATGAAAAAAACCCAAAACCCAACCCCCAAACAAAAAAAAACCCAAACAAATAAAATCCAACCAAAACCAAACCAGTAATTTGATTTTAATATTTTATTTTATTTTTTTATTGAGAACTCTGAAGTTGAAGCCCTTCTTCAAAAGTTCTGCAAGAGTTTTTAACTGTTTGAATAAATAGCTGGTCCTACAGCAAGGTAACCTGTTCCTGACATAGAAATGAGAATAATCCTTGGTAGCACAATAAAAATGTGGACCTGTTAAAATTTGAAAATTAAAGGATTCTGCTTGGTGTCACATTATCAATCATTTTGTGAATTATATTCTCTATCAGCTCTATGTGCAGTAGGTTATTGTGCTATTCTGAGACAAGCTTGGTTAAATCTGATTGTAGAAATGGCAAATATAACATACTCTATAAATATATTTGATGTTAATCATAAAGGCTCTGGAGTATCCCAATCTGTGTCCTCTCTGGCTTTTTAGATTGGTGACTTTTTAGAACAGGGCTTGTCTATTGGGTTAATTACCAATATTGGGTTTTCTTTTGGTCACTTTTGTAGTAAATATCATTAATAATAAAACATTAAGTGCAAATAAAACACTACAAATATTTCATTGCTCTATTTTGTACACATGATAATGATGATTTGATGAAACACTTAAAGCACCTACAGAAAATCCATGAGGAAAAGAATCCTTACTTCATTATAATGTCCAACTTCACATAGACTTGTTTTCCCCAAAACAACTAAAATAATTTGGTATGGTATGAGTTGCAAAAACAAACACACCAAAGCCTTCAAAAAGATCCATATGGATAAGTCATTAGGACTGCATGGCCTCATATAATTTGTTAAAATTCTCAGAGGTTGGTTTATATCTTGATTCTTTAATAAACAGTTTCAGCTTTGGTGAAAGCTGGAAAGCTTAATCCATTAAGAGCCATTCAGAACCAAAACAAACAAACCAAGCTTTAACCACTTCAGCGACAACAGCACAGAACAAACAAGCAGTCTCCTTCGAAAATCCCAGCAATTTTAGGATCAATAGCCTCACTCTGCTTCTAAGTGATGAAAGCTGGAAAATCTCTGCTGTTGGCTCTTTTCAAAAATGTTTCTGGAAAAGACATAATTGCAAGTTTGATGAGTTTAGTTTAGTAATACCCATGTAGTCTAGAAGGCTAACTTAAGTACCATCACCTGTCACAATGAAAACAGACTCAAACATCACTTTTAGCTGAAATTTCCTCTCTGTACCCTTGATTTACAGGGCTGAAATACCTTTCAACATCTCCTCCAAGTCCTTAGAGTTCTTTAATTATTTTTCTAATTACCCATGATAGGATTTTTTTTATATATATATATTGGGAATTTAAAAAAAAAATTAGAAATATTTTTGTGAATGTAAAACCAGTACAGTGACTTAATCTGCTAAAGAATGTAAGGCTGTTTCAAAGTACATTTAACCTGATCTGCCAATATGGATAATCAAATCAGCAAATACATTTATATATACAGAAAGAACAAAAATAAACTTTATTCCTTTATAAGATTAAATGCCTGTTAGACCCTTTTAAAACACTGCCGTTGTATATTGACTTTCATGAAAATAGAGTTTACTTCCTTTTACTTAGTCTAGACTTACATCATTCAGCAGAACTTTTATATAGTAGTTCTGTTATAGTTCCAAAGAATTTTAAATTATTCCTCTATCTTTTTACAAATATTGAAGTATTTGTTTCCTGTTTTTAAATAGAATAACTCATATATTTGTTATTTTTGGGTTTTATTTAAATTTCACATTTACCCTTAATTATAAACTCAGAAGTAAAATAGGAGGAGTATTTATTTTTTAGCCAGCAGTGTCAGCTAGTTTGTATTTTACCTATAAATTATCTAGAAGCTTTAAATTATATACTTTCTTAGGTAGCAAAAAAGACACTGTAGGGATTGCCTGTACATGTCTACAGGCTAATTTATTTACTAAGATTTATGAGCCTTTTTTTTGTAATCAGCAGACTTTACTAATTGTATTTTTAAAATTAAATTAATAACTTAGGATGCAGTCATTATGAGAAACAAAAGAAGTAAAATAGAAACTGCCCCTGATTGCTTGTTTACAGATCACACAGTTTACCCCAATTTTTCACCAGAAAGGCGTAAAGTCTGAATAACATTTAAAATATCTGGCTTTACACAGGGACACTGTGTTTTTTAGTACTGATTCATTAAGATGCTTGATGCGTGAGTTGTCAAACGATATGTGGGTGGCTGTAATGGCAGCATGTAGGTTTGTATGGAAAACAAGTATGGCACTGTGAAGAGATTTTTTTCTCTCTTTCATCATATAGGTACTCACATGTAACACTTGTGAGGGGTCTGCTAAGAACCTTGCTGTCAAACAAACTAATTCACCAGAAAAAAAAAAAATGCAAGTTTAAAACAAAGTTCTCCAAAGGCAGAAAAAAAAAAAGTCAAACCACCTAGACTTTCTGTAGCCTAACCAAGTGACAGACACACAGACAACTTCACTGCTGCCAGAACAACACTCTGCACAGCCCACCAGCAAGCTTTTTGTCACTGCTACAAGAATATCCTCCACAACTTGGCATCAGGGTCCCTGGGTAGTCAAATGTGTTTGCAGTAGCTGGAACCACTATCCAATAATAGGACGGAAAATGATCAGAGGATCTCTTTATCGTTATTATTAGAAAATATGTTATTGTATGAAAAACATATCTTTATAGCCATAAACATGAAAGGTTGATAGGAAAATATCTATTTACAGAATACCAGAAAATTGCATTCTATATGAGTTTATGGAAAGACTGTGTTTAACTCCACTTCCTTTTCCCGCTCTTCAGTCCTCCTGTCCATCAAAAGCAAAACTGAGTGTGCCATTCATCTGGTAAAATATGGTAGGCTTTTCATGATGGCTCATAGAAATAAGGGTTTAAAATAATCTCTAACATTCTGCCACTATTTGTTAAACATGTTAAACATGGCAGAGTAACTTACCATGTATAATATTGTAATATTTAATTTAAAAATATTCATGTAAGATGGTGGAAAAGCACATTTTCTTGTCGCAGATCTTCAGACCCTGCTAATGCTGATGTGAAACACAAACTCATATATTCCTATTTATGACACAAAGGTCAAGCCCTTTCATTCTGCATTGCGTTGTGCGATATAAATCATTACAAGCCCAAAGCAGTGCATCTTTCAATATAATCTGGGCTTATGCAGAAAATTTCCCTTTTTTATTGCATTAGGTCCTGCGTATTGCACTAGATCCTTACACTTACAAATGTATTAATGCTGGCTGGACAATTAATGCAATTGTCCAATTAACATCCTCAGTCAATTCCTTTTTTTGAGCAGAGGGGTGAAAAAAAGTGAACATAGACCATTTCCAATGGTTCTAGGCAAGTGAGATAGGACAATGAAAAGTAAAGACAATGAAGAACAGTAAAAATAATTTTCTATGAGAAACAAAGTAAGGAGAATGAAAAGTTCTGGTCTTTGAAAAAATAAATAAAAGAATATCAAATAACCAAACAAAAATCAAAGATGAGAGGGGAAAATTCCATTTCATAGTAAAAAAGCTCATAGGAACTACTGTAGTAAACAAATTAATAAACCAGTCTGGATTTTTCAAAGTTTACATTACCCTGGCTATTCTTTTTAACTGACAAGTTTTCTTTTCATTAGAGCTTGATGCAACTTAAAAGGCATGTGTGGATGCTCAAAAAAGTTGACCATTTATGACTTGATGCAAGGAGCATCAATTAAAGCACCCTGCCTTTACAGGCAGGTGAACATCTAGTTGCAGTGTGGATAGAGAGCCAATGTAGTTCCATATGGCATGTGTGCACAAAGCACATGGAACAGACTATTCATACCTGAGAGTACCACAGTGCTGATTACCATAGCATAAATTGCATCCTTTTTGTGCAAACTCATGAACTTCATATTGTTAACTGCACAAGATTACTCCCTTAATGTATGGCGTAGAAAGCTAACTAAAGACCCTAACATCTCATTAGTCAAATAAGGCACAGAAGAAGCTCATGGGAAATCCTGGTATCATTTTTCTCTATTATGACCTTGGCAGGAGTCTATTTTGTAATTAGAACAGCGCATTCAGAGCTCCTTACAAAAGGGGAAGAGACCGAGGCTCTTACCACTCAACCAATGCCTTTTTTAATGTTTTTTTATAACCATGACAGCATGAGCTTTGTACTGTTATGACTTTTTTTAATCCCTCTTCCTATATCTCATTCCTTCCTTATGCAGAATAACTGGAGCTTAAAGACTTCCCTTTAAGGTCATGGAGATAAACCACATGACCAAAGAGGAAGAAGGATCCATAGAATAATACTTAATTGAAAGTAGTAGAGTTTTATACTGTAAATTCATCATCAAAGGCAGATGGGAAAAGAAGGCAAAATGGGTAAATAACAAAATGAAAGATTGCTGTTACAAAACCATACTATAATACTATTATAGATTCCTGTTCCATACTCAGGTGCTATAAATTAGAGTACAGCAGAAACCACAGCTGGTTTGTTCTGGTTCTTATATTGCAAGCTGTCCATTCAGACCAATTTATATCGAACTGGAAACACAACTCTCTTTCTTTTTAGCTTTACAATTTTAATTCTGTTGATCATACCTGTAGCTAATAGTGCTTTGTGTTGTCAAACATAGTAAAGTATTTTTTTTCTAAAAATATTTTCAATAACTGACCATAACTAATGTCATTACTCAATGTCCATGAACAAACTATAACAACTATCAGATTCTTTCAGGAAATGTGATGATATAAATTAATATTCTTCTTTTCTCTCTATGGTCATTTGATTTATAAAGGTTGTGACCACTCGGAAACATTTTTATAGCTTATATAATATGCCATGCTGAAATTTCAAATATCATTTCACCCCACCTCCATCGAGAGGTGGGTAGGCATTTATAATAATGAATTTGGAAAAGATCTATCAAAGTATTATTCCTTTTTGTCTCCTAAATTACTAAGATCTCTGTTCTATTAATGAACACTGTTAAAAGAAATGGGTAAGCCTTATTAACATTAATAGCATTTAAGCACCCCAGATCTCTTCCTCCTAAGATATTTTGGCAAATTAAATTTACTTTAAAAAGAGTATGTTCTTCACATGTTGACACAAGGATAGCATTCCACCTTATCCTGGCCATGTTGAAGTCACTGACATTTTATTGCTGAATTCAACATGGAGACAGTCAGGTCTAATGGAAATAGAGATTCACACTTTGAGACTTATTCATTAATCCTTCTCTATAACAGCAAATTTTAAACATTCAGAATTTTTCAAATTATTTGCAATAACACTACAATTAAAAAAAATATTAAAGCAACCTTTACTACTGACATGGCTGTTCAAGCAGCTTTTAGACCAGGGGCTTCAGATGCTCTACTTCAAAGGCTTTGTCATCAAACTGCCCTGCTGCCAGCCAAGAAAAGGAAGTCTTACTTTGGGCCACAATGGACTGATTGGGCTGGTGCAAAAGGTCAACAAACACTACACATGCCTGGTTGGGACTAAAGCTTAAAAGAGAAATCTTGCCAAGCAGGATTAAGGTGTCTATTCTTTATTCAGTATGAGTGCATTGTCAAGGACAGTAAAACATGCATATAGAAAGAAGAAAATGGGATGATGGCGTAAAAGTGTCTTGCAAGTCAGGTATCTCGCAAAGGAGATGAAAGCATTCCAGTGTGTATAAGGAGGTGTTTAAAAAGAATATAGAAGAAAAGTTACAATTCAGGTCAACCAAATCAGGGAAATGATTGTCAATCCATACTAGCATAAAGATTCCTGCAGAGTTAGTGTTTAGTTTATCTGTATGGAGATGCTGTATGGTAGTCATATTCTTACTTTGAGAGGTACCATGAAAGATATATTCATGTATCCAGTTTAAGAATGAAACTGATAAATACGTGGCTTGGGACAATAGAAAATATAGTTAATTGCACACAGGAACAGAAGCATGCTGATTCACAGCAAAACACCTTCTCCAGATCATATATGCAGAAATATGGGCTACAATATCTTCAGTTCTGCTTGTTACAGAGAGATTGGAAAGTTATGTCCCTGATTCTGTGCTGTCTAGATGCTCATTCTTTTGGTCCACCTCACTTACTTAACATATGCAATGACAAGAATTAGACTGCTTGGTTATTGCAATAGTGTGGGTGTTTCCATGACTAAAACAAACATGTCTTTGGTACTTCCCACTCACATATCATAGAGCTGCCTGGGGGTAGCTCATAAGAAAAATTAAACAGAATGAGAAATGAGAGACAAAGAAAACCAAACCTTTCTGTTGTGTAGGCACTTCACTGCAAGTGGTCTGCTTCCACTTATTTGGGTGACCTCTGTCCACAAAGGTTTCTCCTGAGGCAGGATTCCTGAGGGGACTCAATCTTCTAAAAGTGGATGTGGAAAGGGAGGAAACATCACCTGTATTTTTTGTACTAATGTGTTGACTAGAACACTTAGTTGGGAAATGGGTTTTCATCCATGGCTCCATCGCCTTAGAAAAGGATTTTAATCATAGGCTTCGGGTGTGTAGGGAGTCTAACCCTGGACTCTGAGACTTTCAGAGAATACTTTCTAGTTTTAGATCTCAGCCCTGAACAATAGGTATCCTATAGGAATAAAGGAGACTTTTGCAGCTTCCAGCTAAATTATAACAGTCTCAGTAGAAGTAATTATAAGCATTACAGCTGCAACTGGTATCAGCCACAAACTGGCATTCGTGGACAAGAAAAAGGAGTGAACACCCTCATCTTTTACTTTTGACTTTTTGCATTAGCCTTATCATACTTATTTAAAGCTGCCACAGTTATAAACAGAAGCCAAGAGCAAGAACAATATGCATCTTGACTATTAAGGAAGCAATATGTCAGACACTATTTTTTGGAGAAAAAAGAAAACAACTGTATATAGTCAAAACAGAAAGGTTACTCTTTGGGAAAAGATTGTATAAGTCTGAGATACAAGAGAATTTGGACAAAGACCAAAAGTAATAAATAGCAAGCTATTCTTATGTATAAAATTAAAGTATTATGAATAATTTCCACAATAATGCTTACAAACAGTTGTTGGACTAGAAAATTAAGAATCAGTATGCTAAACACTATCTAGGAGTAGTTTGTGAAAATAAATGGGAAAATCAGCAGATTTTATGGGAGCAATATTCTGCTGCCAGTGTCTTTTCAATAAGGCAGAGGCAGGGTAACAGAGGAAGGAGATTTCCTGGAACTGTGCCAGTTAACAAGCTGTTAATTAATATTCAAACCAACCACCAAAAACTTTGTTGGTTTATATCTAAAACTGCTTAAACGAGAAACTAGTGTACCTAATCAATGCAACACAAGGAAGTCTCCTGCAAAGGTGGTGCTTTCTTCTGTGTATTCCTACACCACGTCACATCAGACAATTCCTCCGACAGATTCTGCAACTCCACAAGACACTCCCTGTCACTTCCAATATTCTATGAAAAAAAATCCCTCCAAATTCTTCAGAATTATATTTGTCAGTCTAAAATATTACTGGGGAAAGAAGGGAGGAGGCACATAAACATTTCCAAAACCTCTGTGGCAAAAGAGGAAGTGAAATAACCTACAGGAAAGAAATAATAAAGATATATTTCAGCCTTTCCGAAGTTACCTTGGCCTGCAGTTATTGTTTCTTTAGAAGTGAGAAGATGGAAGGATTTTTGTGTGTGTGTTTTGGTTTGGTTCAAGGAGGTAAGAGTTAACTGCTGAAATGAAGGAATATGTGAAGTGTGCGTAGTGCTGAGAGGTTCAAGTCTGATTTCAAGCTTATCTGGTGGGTGAGGAGCAATTGAAGACCAAATTTGCCAAGATCTAAGACAGGGAAAATGCAGCTTCTCTCTTAGATGTCTTCCTTGCTTTCTGATTGTTGAATGTCAACACTACCTATAGATTTTTGAAGGGTGCAAAGAAGTCTACATTTGATACTGTTGATAATATTAATTTTTTTTCTAAAGATAGAGGCCATGTCCTATTTCATATACGTTTATATCATGACTTTAAATCATAATGAAGACATTCTTATTTGAGGATACTCCAAAAGTAAAAGCATATTTTGTCAATTTATATTTTGTTTTTGTTTCAAATTCATCAAATCATTTCACATATTTATAACCAATCCTATTCCAGAAAACATTTATACATACATATAAATATACTACTCATGCTGTGGAAATAATGATAAGTATAAGCTCTGTGTTTTGATGAATCCAGGCCTAAGAAGAGAAATTACTGTAAACATTCTGAAAACATCTTAAGAGGAAATGCTGTAGTGTATGAAGTGCAAAAACAACTAGCATGATATTCTTGGAATGCAATTATAGAAATAAAATTATTGATCTGCTTATTAAATTCCATAACAGAGACCAAGATAATTAAATTGTAATTCTTGCTCTCTCACTTGTTACTTGAAGTTAGGCAATACTTCTATTCACTAAGTCATAACTATTATAAACTATATATACTTTTTCACTTAAAATTTGTTATTAAATTTTATATTTACTCAGGTGTCCCTGTATCATATTTGCCTATTACTCTGTGCTGATCTCAACTTATCACCACCACTGGCAAAGGATAGCAATTGAATATATGCTGTAATCTTGTGTTACCTGGTCCACTGCTTTAGGAGAAAAAATAAATTTCCTTGAAGTGAATTTTGAGTGCATCACTATTTGGGTGTGTTGCACTAAAATAAGATGGAGGTAGAGCAGTTCGCTCATACTTGGTAACACTAAATAATTCCTCACTCAATTTAAATAAGATTTCACTGGCTTAGTGATTATTTTTAAAATATCATAGGTCTAAAAATTATTATTTCTTATATTGTCTTCTTTTGTAAACTTGGCTTTCCTCCTAACTGTGATATTGCATATGCTTTAAAACATATTTTTAAAGCTTCCTATCAAAAGGAAAAGTGAATAAATGTAGAATAATTTTCCCTTAGTTCCAGTAAGCAGCTGGCCAAAATTACTATTACTAGATCCAATAAGCAACTAGCCAATATTGCTATTACTAGACAAACTGGTAAAGAACATATCCTCGAAGATATGTGAAGATATTGAGAATCGGGTTGCAGTCTTGCACTGCTAAAGGTATATATTACCCATCTGTTAACAGTTAGCTATCTGTACAGTTACATTTGTAAAAATCATCTTGTCTAGGTGATATGAGATGCTCTTTTCCACCTGCTGTAATCAGGACATAATCAATATGAAAGGTCATCTGAAAAGAATGCATTACAAAGGGGTAATGCATTATCCAGCCTTTCTGTCTTAATTCAAAATACACATATGATTTTCATTAAACCTTTGGTAAATGTATAATATATTTCAAGATAGGAATTGTAGATAGTCCTCAGTATGTAATTGCAAAATATATATCTTTTACAGTCATTAGATATAGCAGTATAAAAATATACCATATATTTAGTATTTTAAGGACATATTGAAACAATGTTTTGCATCAAAAGAAGGTTGGTTTTTTTTCCCAAGTGCCCTCTTCTAACCAGTAGATTTGCAGTAACACCCAACTATGGGCTATAATCATGGTAAAGCTATTTTGTTTACTAAAAATGGCATTTAATTGAGCACCTGCATCTCTTGGTAAAGACAGAGCCTCAGATATTCAACGTCTCGATAGCATATTGCAATTTAGATAGATACAAAATGCAACACATTCCAGTAAACACAAGACTGATTTAATTTTGTCTCTCTTCACTTTATTGATTTAGTTGGAATACTGCTGAGTTTACAGTGCTGCATACTAATTCCTGCCAGATTCTGCCTTCATTGCTCACACTGAGCATAATTTTACTCTCAGGGTAGTCCCATGGAGCGCGATGGGACACCACAATGTGAGGCAGAGCAGCAGAATATGGTTCTGGTAACAGGCAACTGTATACTGTTTTTTATAGCAATTTTACTTAATTGTTCTAAAATAAAAAAAGGAAATGGGGAGAAAAAAAGGACTTCTATGTAAATCCTCTATTTGCATTTCCACACACTGCGGAAACACATATTCAAGTTCTAATTTTTCAGCGGTGAGTATTACCTGTTGGAACTGGTAAGAATCTTTCAAAGGCTTAAAGAATCATTACTACTTTAAAGAGAATATTCGCTTTTGTGAACAATAATAATGTATGTAGAGACCTCTTTTCTGTGAGACCCTCTTTTTCTTGGTTCTTTGAGTTTAAGCAAGGAGTTTTTTGTAACGATACTACAAAATTATTATTGAACCTTATGTAATATGCTCCTGAGAATAGACTGTGGATCTTCCTTACTTCTTATGGAGTGACTATGGAGCGATATAGCCCACACTGAACTGCTGTTCTTGTGTCTTTTATAATATCAAGCCAAATAATAGCATGAGAGCATCAACATAATTCTTATTAATTATACTTTCCTTGCTCTTCTGTGACTTTCATCATTATTTTTGTTGTTTTTTAATAAAACTACCCTTGCACTTATGTCATAAAAAATTCTGCCTT
Source organism: Psittacus erithacus (assembly GCA_009867235.2). Classification (NCBI taxonomy): domain Eukaryota; kingdom Metazoa; phylum Chordata; class Aves; order Psittaciformes; family Psittacidae; genus Psittacus; species Psittacus erithacus. The sequence goes on from WYDI02014425.1 coordinate 16,484, forward strand.
TTCTCTTTTTTAATATTTGTATTCAAGACAAACAACAGGAGGTTGAAATCAGGCCATTTAAAAGAAACATCTGCTGACATTTATTCATATGCTACATGTTCCACTTTCATCATTGAATGTAATGATAAACACACATTCCAGTCAATAATGGCAATTCCCAGCCAAGCTTTGCAAATGGTCTCTTTAACACCTAAATTGACAGCTCGGTAGAATTTGAGATAGAAGCTAAATATGGTACATTTGGACACTATTTCCTTAAGCCTAGAATGACTGGAAGGCTTTAACAAGCACATACACTGTGGTTATGTGGGTATAGTCTTGACTAATACAGGTAAATATCTCATTAGACTTTTGTGTTTTGTAAGGAACTCCTGAGGAATTATTTTTTTTTTTGAGACATGACATTATATTCTTCCTTGAAAAAGAAATCTAATTATATTTCTTTTATACAGGAGAACTAACCTTAATGGAAGCTGAAATTTGAAATAAGTTTGCTTTTTAAAAGAGAAACATTTTGTCTGCCTGGGCTTATTATTATTTCAAGCTTGCTAATTGCTATTGCATTAAACTAGTTTCTATAAATTCTTTTTAAAGCAATATTGTCAAGAACTAGATGGATTCCTTATTTAACTCATATGGTTTTGTGTAAGAATGTCTTAGGAGCTGCCATATTGCAAATCAGGGTCTCATTTGAAAGCAGTGTTCCTCAGTTATGGGTAACCAAAGTTGGTAAATACAAAACTATTAGAGGTTTCACAACAGGAACAAACAGAAAATGTCTCATCACTTTGTATACATTTAAATATATTATTTGAAAACAATAATGATCTCTTTTTGCATTTTTATGTACATTCTTTTCCATTTTAGTTCAGATTGATTAACCTTCTTAAAACTGAGTCATAAACTGATTTTAAGTCAAGCAGAAAAATCACAGCTTTTCCAAACTCCTTCATGTGTGAATAGTTTCTCCTTTCAAAACTCTTGTATAGTTCAAAACAGGTCATTCATTATTTAGCAAGAGGGGGGAAATTCTACACACTCTAAAATAATGAATGTAAAAGTAATTATATGATCACAAAGTTATCTTGTATAGCATAATGAGAAGTGTTAGACAAGAAGATAATGCTGTATCTATTAGTTGAAAGACATAACTTCTCTGAAATCTGTTCAGTTTAGTTTATCATGTTAGAATTGATCAGTTTTTCCTTCTGATGAACTGCAAATACTGAGGTTAATTCTGAGGTCTATGGACTCTGCTCTGCAAATTTATGCTATTGGACGTAGAAGCCGGTTGATCTACCTTTACCCTAAATATATGTTCCTAGCTACCATTATTTGTGTTTACATTTCCTTTCCTTTTTGCTGACACAAAATGTTTATTTGAAACCTAAAGCAATATTATCTATGTCTTTTAGCATGAAAATCAGCTAATTCAGTACATGATAATATTTGCAGCACTACAACATAAATACTTTAAAAAATTCATGGACATGTTTAATGTGAAGGTAATATATCCTGGGATGAGTTTTCCAGTGTAGAAAAACTATAACAAGTAAAATATTAAAATCCCAATCACAATATTTCTATTGTTATTGAAGTATGTTTAAACTATGCCAACAGACTGAAGGTTTGAGGATACTTTCCTTTTTTTTAAGATTTCTTGATGTGCAAAATAATTTACTTTTATTAATCTGAATTAATCTTTACCTTGAAACAAAATAAAATCACAGTAAGACTTTTAACTTCTAAATTAATGGAATAGACAAATGCAACAAAACATCAAGTTCAGTACCATTTAAATCTGCAGAACTTCATGCTGTATTGAAAAATAAATTTGTATACCACTGCAAGAGAAATCTAAACATTGCACCAGTGATCATAGCAGAAATAATGTTCTAATATTGTGTAAAAGTTAAATGATCTTCAAGTAGGCCATTAGGCAACCACTGCTTGAATCTACTTAAAGCTGGAATCTTTGATAAAGCTTTGGAATTAATACCAGCTATTGAACATAAAACTACATGCATTTGCTAACTGCTGCCTACCCAAATGCACATGTGAAAATGCAACCGTAATCACAATTTTTGCAATCATTCAGGTCAGGTTAGAAACAAGTCATAGTATGGTCTGTGAGAAGACAGATACTTTTGATTCTGTTAAAAGATAAAATTCTCCGTTACAGCATCCAAAGAAGTCATCTGGACTTTCTGAGGAGTTACCCCCACATACATCAGAAGAAATTCCATATCAATGTTCTCTCTTAGGAAGCAGTTGTTGTTCCCTAGTTTTCTATTTTAGCAGTTTTCTCTTCACAAAATGCAGTAAATGCACCCCCATTATCATAAATATTTAACTAGTTATGTAACAATTACTTCAGTAAAACAAGCAGTTCTAGAATCGGGATTCAGGCAGCAAAAAGATAAATGTTGACAGCATCCATTTCTCCATACATGGAGCAAAAGAGTAAAGACCTAATGATGATATTTTCTCATTTACTAAAGGGTACTATGATTCTAATGTAGTAATCATGAAAACCACAAATATTAGACTTTGTATTACTGGAAGTGCTATCTTGCTTGCATAGGAGTCATCTAAACCACACACACAGACACAAAAATCTTATAAATGTTGCAAGATAAGTCTTTTCAATCAAATTTGGAGACGACTTCTTAATGAGTAGTTTGCCGAAAGCTGATCTTTACCAGCCCATGGTAAAAACAACATAAAAAAATAAAAAAAAAGATCAAAGAACATTTCTAAAAAGAGTGAAAACATTAAATGTTGAGTCTTTTCCTTGGTCCTCATACTGTCCAAGCTAGAAGGTTTAAATCCAAGGAAATGTTTTAACATTTTAAAAAGACTAGGAGCTTTGCTAGAAGCTTCCAACATCTGGCTTGTCATCAAGAATCCAAGAAAAAGGATGTGAAGGCTTTCTTAACTTAAAAAATGTCTGCTCTTTACATCATGCATCGTCCTCCAAAACATACTTTTGAATGCTTTATCCGGATCAAATTGTGTGTTCTAGACTAGAATAGCTCAACTGCCTTTAGCTGAAAGATGTTCCGGATAAAATCCAAGGACTGTCTTTCAGTTCCCCACTGTTCAGAACTGGTAAGTGAACATTTATGTAGAACCAGCCCAATCATTTTGCAAAATCATAATTTTAACCCTATATTAAAAAAAAAAATTATTTGGGCTCTGAAAACAATTGAAAGGCAGCTGCTACTTTGCCAGCACGTGACCACTAATATATCCAGAAACTACACAGAGTTGTTTGTTTATGCATTTTGCCTGGGGTTTTTCAGTTATTTCAAGGACTTTCAAAAGTTCTCAGGACCACTGCTGTCTGCTTGGCTAAGGTTGCTCTAATGTCAAGAAAATATTTAACATTAATGAACTGTCAACAGAGCTCACAGTGCTACTTCTGCTTGACACAGAACATAACGCCTGTGTAAGGGTGAGTGAGGGACAGAAATCCACACAATTGTAGCTGTGTATTCATTTCAGAGACTATTCTCCACATACGGTTTTTCTTTTTAAACCCATTTAAATAGTAGCTGACATAAACCTGCAAGTTAGCCAAAGCTGTAGTTGTTTATGGGTGAGTTTCCCCTCTTCTGGCTTTTTTTTTTGTTAAGATGGAAAAGAAACATATGGGCTCAAGTTTTTAAATGCTATTATTAGGCCAATATATAAACATGGTTGTAATTATGTGGGTTTTAATTTGAAGAAAACTCCACAAGTGATTACTAAAATTCAGGTAAATTAGCTTTTATTACATGTTAATAAAAATGCTTATATTAAACACATAAAGATTTCTCTGTCTTAATAGTAAAAAAAAAAAAAAAAAGAACAAATTCTGCCAATGAATGTTTCATGACTTCTAAATGGATACATTTTCCAGTGTGCACTAGAAAGTTAATATGCTCTCAGAAGATTTCTTTAATTTAGTTGTTGCTAATTTATTCACACTAATACAGGAAAAAAATACTGCAAAATTTTTCATAACAAAAAACTGTGCATATCTCTGTGTTTTAGCTGGCATGTGGTTCTACACAGATGGTTTGGGGCTTTCTTTGCTGCAAAACAGATGGGCCTCTACTGTCCCTTACCAATCAAAAGAGAACTTGAAAATATAGGAATATCTTTACTTCCATTGTGTTCTGTAATTCAAGAAATTAAATACCTAAATATATAAATACGACTTCCTGTATAAAATGATGGAATATCATATGTTTAATTTAAACTATTTGTCTATATTTAATGTGAACTGTTGGGTGGTAGTGGGTTTCTTCCAAACAATAACTAAATATTGCAAAAAAGTCCTGACCAGAATGAGAGCTATTGGCTATTGCTGTTAACCTTAGTTGTGTGATATTGTTGTATTTGTACTTTGCTGATACTGTTTAAATTTATTTTAGATGTGATACGATGTCATTCAAAATAATTACCAACTTAAGAGAGCAGCTTGTTGACAGATAATCTTTTATTATTTTGTTCACATATTGCACTGTATGACAGTAGCACAGACATTTATAGCTTGAATATCAACTAACTTTGTCTTGTTCTATAAGCATTTACAATGGGAAGAAGAGTATATTTGGGGCATTTTTTATTACTAACACACCATTTCCTGCCTCATTTTGAAGAACTGTGATAAGGCATCAAAAAATACCCCTATGGCTATAGTTAAAAGTCCCAGAGAATACAGAAGGAATTAGTCTGATGGACTGATTCACCTTGAAATGCAAACACTGCCAGTGCCAGAGGAATATATTTACTGATCATCATATAACAAATGATGCAGACCATGCGAGTTTGGGCCTGGGTCTTCAATACAGCTTCCACTTATCTCAAAGTTCCTGCCACCATTGCAATTTATATCACTTTCTGGCTCTAAATGTTCTGAGAAAATAGTCTCTGAAAAATACCTTGTGATAACCCTCATAATATGTTTTTCACGATACCTCAAAACTTCTACAAAACTAGATGAGTCTGCGCATAGGTTTGGAAACTTTCTTAGATCTGAATGCAGTGGTCAGTTGAAATGCATAGAGACTATAATGATAAAATATATGGTACAAGTTTAATAAGATCCTATTTCCTTTCACTTTAACATATGGCTATACAATGCTTGTGAGTGCATTGGACAGTCCGTTTTAATGATGTTATGTCATCTCAGTGATAGACAGAGAAAAGTTCCTGATTCCAATATACTTGAAAACATTCTTTAGGTGACTTTTTTTTTTTGAGATTTTTCGAGCCATAGAAAATGAAGATAGTAATTTCAGAACACTACATTAAGTTAATATATCTATTATAATGGTCCATGAATTATAGCAGCATATCATTTCTATCTGTCATTGAAAATTACAAACCTAGTGCCACTTAACTTCATTAATGATGTACATTTTTATGATCCAGTAGCCTTGTACGAGAAGGAGCCATATCTGTGTCTGACCTAAAGAATAAAGGACGAGCCATCCAACATTAAAGCACACTGATTTTGTTGAATGCATGGAACACTAATCAACAAAACAACTTTTCCTCTCCAATCTTCATTTTAATATGTATAGTTTAACTTATATTTGGCATATATTGTGAAGAATGTATTTTAACAGCAGGCTCAGCTGGCTGCAGTATACCATCCTGTCTTGTGTAGGTGCAGAAAAACTTGTAATTGCAAGTGATGTTCTTTTTACATCAATCTGCTGGAGTTATTTTTTTTAATTATCATTTAAAAGGGGAAAAGAAACAGATTAAATAGTCATATCACAATGTCAAAATAGGTCTTTGAGATCCTATGCATGTTAACAATATTGAGCAATTATGCCAATGAAGTTGTAAAAATCCATTTGGTCATGCCAGGCATTCGGGCATTCATATTCAGGAATGAAGTACTCCACAGCTGAGGGTAAGAGATATTTTGATGCTGGAGAAATAAGAATTCCTATGCGTCTTGCAGTCCACTCTTCAAGTGAACTCTACAGTGACACTGAGAATAGTCTTGAGACTCTTTTCACAGCCTTTCTGAATGCAAACATTGCATTTGAGAAGAGCATAGTAAACTATATGAAAGAAGAAGAACTGTGCAGTGGGAGAAGGAGGAAGGACGAGGCTTCCGTAGTCACATAACTGAAGTTATAAACCAGCAAAGGTGTTATCTTCGCAATGTGGTACACTTCGCTCTTGGTTGGGACTTTATCATTTTTCAGTGGCTTTTTTTATCCTCAGGACTAGAGAAAGACCATTGATGGCTATCAAAGTGGATCTGTATAATCTGTTTTGCAGAAAAACTAATCAAGAGCATGGATTTGAGGAAGGATGGGGTCAAAGGCCGTGTGACTTGTGTAAATTTGGGGGATAAAGGAAAGGAACTGCCTTTTCTTGTCAACTCATTAGGTAAAGCCAACATATAGTCCATATAACCTGTCCCACTTTTTAATTATACATATGCAAATAATTCCCTTGCTACTAGTTAGGAATGGTTTCATTCCTCAAAAGTGGAATTTTTAAAGAAGTAGAAGTGCTTAAACTGTCCTCACTGAATATGCAGCAATCAAATTCATGAAAGTCTTCATGTGGTACACAATTGTCTTAATTATATACAAGTCAGTGGAGCACAGCTGAAATACTGACTCTTAGGACTGTCCTTGACATTTGGGTTTTGATGCTTTTTAGACTAAAATTGTTTGGCTTAGTTCTTAAGTTATAAAAGTACAATATTTTTTTCTCTAAATCACAGCAAGAAATGCAAAAATGTACTGAATATTTTAGAAACTAAGTAGAATTAATTTTTTATGTCAGCCTTTTGGAATATATTTCAAATTACAACTGGCAAGGAAATTTCATATAAAATTCAAATACAATTAAATCAAGTGCTATTTCCCCCCATTTGTACTTTATTTGCCTTTCATAAAGCCCTGTAAAGAAACATTTTGTCAACTAATAATTTTTAAAACTTGACTTGTGATTTGAAGTGTTAAAACAAAGGGTATTTTTTCAGCACGTGTAATACAAGAGGTTTTTGCAGCACAGTTTCAGAAATCTTTCTTGGTAAGAAACCTTATCTAATCCTGTTTCATCCTTTTAAACTGCTTACATGCTAATCTCAAGGGACAAATTTAATACTTTGCAACAAAGGGAATATAGCTCTTTCAGCTTGAATAGAGGACACCACGTGAGGTATGAATAACATTATAATGCTGCCTTTTACTTGGCAAAGAAAAAAAAGTCTTCTCTTGCAACCAAAAGATTAGACCTTCTTCTTTGGGTTAAATTATTTGACCCATGCTATATCCCAAGACACCTATTTTACTGCTGTATTTGGGTCTTCTACCTCTTGTGAAGTAAACACTGAGCATATATAAGTAAACAGTTTGCTTTAGCTGAAGATAGAAAGGCACTATTTAATTGAGTTTTGATGATAGATGTGCTCCAAATGGTGCAAACATCTTTGACATGGTTAAATAATATTGTCTTATGGCATGTGTAACACTATATAAAGAATATTAGTTTAGTGCTTTCTGAATTTACAGCATTCATGTGAGAAACGACAAAAGAAAGCCAAATGATCTAATGTGGAGAAGAACAAATAAAATTGGTCAAAGATCCTTTAGTAATAAGGATAAGTATAAATCATCCTTACGAATTTTTTAAAGACTAGCTCTTGAATATGTACTCAAAAAGGTTTTTATCTTCGTTTCACATCTCAAAGTTTTGTACAGTTATTTCTTTTTATAATCTTGTCCAATATGTTGTTTCTACATTTTAGCTTGCTCTATCTTTCTCAAAAATACATATTTGTGAACTTATAAGATATATTTGCTTATAAGGCTTTTCTTGTCAAAATGTAGATGTAATTTAGCATTCTAATTTAACATTCTCTCTAATTCGATGTGCTTCTTCTCTTCATACACTATGTAGAGTTTGTACCCAATATGCTGTGTTAATTGTAAATATATTGCAGTTTTATTTAATTATGATAAAACATAGGCTAATGTGGTAAATAGAGCTGTAAACTTTTTTTTTTTCTCACATGCAACAATCTAACAATGGAGTTTTGGAGAAATAGTACATTTAAATGCAGAAGAAAAACTCCAAGGTGATTATTTCTTGTCTTTAGATTGCATTGCTGTAAATTAAAATCTGTGGATATACGTAAAAATCTTTCTGGTTGGTTGCCTTTAAATAAATATTTCCCATAAAATAGTATGTTTTGCTGAGAACTTATCTCACTGTCATCAGTGATTCTCATAGACATGAGCTGCAGACTCACTTTTTTTGGGATGTACAACAATGAAGAAGTCACTCTGCATATCCTAGTGCTTCCTGTTAAAGACACTCATTTTGGACCCAAGGATATGAAGCCCCACATAAACGTAATGTTGTTTTCTTTAAAACAGAACATGAAGTGTGATAGTACTGAGTGATTTATTTGCTTATATATCTTCTTTATAAAGATTAATCTGTTTCTGTTTTAAGCAACTTATTCTTGGCTGTGCCAAGGGTTGTGATCAGTTGGGAAGCCAACCTGGTTTCAATTCTTTTAAAGATAAAAGGTCTAGTAAAAATGAACAGGTCTGATTATTTCCTGCCTTGTTTCTCGGGGAATTACTATATCTGTATAGCGTGTATGCACAATGGCACCATTCTGATTTGTTGCATATTGTACACACTTTGTCGTTACCTAGTGGATTATTTAAAATTAAAGCAATGAAAAATAAGAACCACAGTTGTTACAGACAGATTAATATGGCTTCATTTGTTTCAAAGCAATTATGTTCATACTAATCCATGTCAGAGGTGTACTCAGCTTAATTAGCGAAAAAGAGGGAAATATATGAGTACTAAATACAGACTTTTGTACCAACAAGTGCAAAATACCCAGCTGTATCAGATTCAGTCCCTCAAAGTGCCAATCTAAAGCTGGGGAATTACACCTTAGTACAGCAATTTCCAGTTTATGATGATAGGAGAAAGTTACCAAAATTAAACATTTTAAATTTTCTCTATTTTTGATGTAAATCACCTATGTACCTGCCTTTCCCATAAAAAAGAGTAGTCATTGAGACTTTTCGCTGTTAATTGAGGTGTTTCTTGCTACTGAATAAACAAAGGGATTTTAATTGTAAAGTAGTTGTCTACTTTTTTGCTGATTACTGTGAGTAACATTGACTATTCTAAAATTTTGGTCACAGAAGAGTGCAAAGCCCACATGCAAAATCCACAGTCATCACACCTTTTTTTGTACTTACACTGCTGCATGGACAGCAGTTAAAATATTTCTGTCATGCTTTTTGAAAACGGACTGCAGATGAGCTGTTTGCTAAAGACTTGTCTCTTCTTTAGAAGTTTATAGACTATCTAACACCAAATTTATATTGAAAGACCAAGTCTCTTTATATACGACTATAAGTTCTCTTTGGGTGAAGATTATAAATTATTCTTTGTCAAACATGTCCATAAACTATTCTTATGTTGTGAATCTGGGTGATACTAACGAAAGTGAATTTGGTTAAATTAGGATTACCAAGAGCTAGTGGGCAGTCTACATGACTGGAATGTTATAAGCACAGATGCCCAAATGGACTGGAAAACAATCTCTAAAGATGTCACTTTACATTAAGCACCATCCACAGACAACAGTTTCAATTAATAACATGTATATGCATTTAAGTTTTACTCCTCAAAGCTGGGATAAGTTATGAGGGAAGCTGAACAGAAGGAAAAGTTAAGAGAGAAATATATGAAAGTAAATTAACAAATTTTAAGAAGTAGTTCTTGATGGCAAAAAGTGGGCTCCATATTCAAGAATGAAAGAAGCTTTGGGTAATATTTCTAATATATGTTGAAAAAAATCTATGCTGGTTTATGAATTATCAATAAGAAAGCAAATGGAAAATAAATGGAAATAAATGTGATTAATGTAAGTTTTATGTTGAAAGGTGTAAAAAATACAAAATGAGCTAGAGACATCATGGAAGATTCCATATCCAGCATAGCTTCCTTAAATATGAAGATTAAAGAGTGTTAGTAACAAAATAAACTATATAAATGCTGCAGACATACTACTAGACATTGCTGATTAAAATATTAAGTCGACAGAAAATATTTAAATTAATATTTCTAATATTTTGGAAAGAAATTAACTGACTTTTTTTTCATAAAGCAATAAAAAAGTATTTCTAATCCACTGTGCTAGAAATTCATACAACAGAAAACCTTCAAGGAATAGTATTTGTTTGTCAGCATATATAAATTATTTTCATCGTCTGAAAGCATAGTCTCTTGCTAAAGCTTACTTTTGACAGAATGAAAATACAGGAAGTGTGGGAGTATTACAACAGTGTGGCAAGGAGAAGCGGAACAAGCCAGATTAAAATAGGCCACTAACATTTTAATATAAAGTGTGCTTCCCTGAGGACTGGAATAAGTCCCAAAGCTTGTCATAAGAGATATTTAAGTAATATATCACCACGATAAAATTTCCAGGTGAAACAAAACTTGGTAGAGTGATAAAGTCAGAGTAATTTGAACCTTTTAGAGGGAAATGTAAGGCAGAAAAGAACCACCTTGGTCCTCTTCTCTGAACTTTGATATAAATACTAGCCCACTTCTCTGGATCAATGTGTTTGAACTAAAAGTTTATTGCTCAGGAAAATATCCAAGCATATTTATGAAAATGATCCAAATAATCCACTGCACTACAAAACTATTGCTGTCCTGATCAAATTGTTCCAGTAGTTACTTATTCCAATTATTTAAAATGGGTGTTTTATCTTGAGCTTTCCTGAATAGTTTTCTTGTTTATTCAATACAATAAATAGTAGCTCTGCTTAAGAAAATTTTAACTGACTTAATTTTTGCATATAACTGTTTTCAAATTTCTGAAGAAAATTATCCAGATTAAAAAAAATTATTAAGTTCATTGCTTTTCTAAGAGAAGTAATGCAAAAATTAAGAACTTCAATAAAAATATGTAAGAATATCTTTAATTTACACAATTAAATTGAGTATTTCCTGATCTAGCAATTAAAAATACCATATTGTTGTGGTTTAAGCCCAGCCGTAACTCAGAACCACGAAAACGCTCTCTCACTCCCCACCTTCCTCCCCACCCTGCTCCCAGAGGGACGGGGAGGAGAATCAAAAGAATGTAACTCCCACAGGTTGACATAAGAACAGTCCAGTAACTAAGGTAGAAAGCAAACCACTGCTGCTACCACCAATAATAGTAATGATAAGGGAAATAACAAAGGAAGGGAATACAACTGCTCACCACCTAATGACCGATACCCAGCCTGACCGAGCAGTGATTTAATCTTTCCTAGTAACTGCCCCCAGTTTATATACTGGGCATTACGTGATATAGTATGGAATACCTCTTTGGTTAGTTTGGGTCAGGTGTCCTGTCTCTGCTTCCTCCCGGCTTCCCCTCCTCCCTGGCAGAGCATGAGGGTCAGAAGGTCCTTGGTCAGAGTAAACACCACTGAGCAGCAACTAAAACCATCGGTGTTATCAGCACTGTTCCCAGGCTGAAGGTCAAAAGCACAGCACTGCACCAGCTACTAAGAAGGAGAAAAATGACTGCTGCTGCTGAACCCAGGACATATATCCAGTTATAGTATCACATTCTGGTTAGGTTATGAATTACAAAGAATCTATAAACAATAAAGTTTATAAACCTAAAAAGCAAGCCAGTTTTATACCTTGGGAAAAATCCCTATTGGAACAACATTGCAGAAGATTAAAGGTTATTGAAATTAATTCAAAGATATTTTTATTTCCTTCAGATCATAAAACTATTTTTATTGAAAAGCAAGGGATTTATAAAGCCACATAGAAGAATTCTTAATGTCACTAACTATTCACTAAATTAAGATAGCATTTTTCTGTTAAAATAAAATAGTAACAAAAGGGTAAAAGAAAGGAAAATGAAAACTTGTTTGTGTTCTCAGTCAGCTCTGCTTATTTTGTAATACACGTTTCTACTATTTTTACCTGGTTGTTAGCACTGAAGAACCACAGGAAATATTTGAATTATATTCCATCTTCCACTTCATCAGCAAAATCGTCTACTAAGATCCTATTTCTTAAGGAAAATTTGCATCTTCATAGGCATCCATAAGGCAGACGTCCTTGCAGACTCTGAACATGTATCTTAGGGATAACATCTTTATTTTCTGTTGGTGTGTATGCTGCTTCCAGAATTTGATTAGTTGGCTTTTCAAGTGCATGACTAAAAGTGGACAGATTTAGTCTTGCAAACATGAAGAAATAATACGAAACTTCCCAATAATAGTTATAGGTTGCTATTCTACAGGGTACAACTAAATGATGGCATTTTAAAATTGAGGATCTTTGCATAGCACCTGTAATATAACAGTTTATCCGAGCACATCCTCCAAAACAACTAACCATTCTTCTGTTTCTTCCACCTTTATTCTAGCTGCATGAACCTGCATCTCATTCACCAACAACTAAACTTTTATCTTCACAAATGACCTGAATGGCCTTGTGGCAAAAATGGAACCTTAGAAAGCTTGTAAATAAAAAATCCTGCTGGGTTATAAGGTAGGTTATTCCCTGTCAAGCTTGAGTGGATTCCACAGAGAGTATAAATTAAACCTCTGAGTGAAAGTGATGGACTGAATGACTTGGAGCTCCCCTACAATCCGCAGTACTTATAAACCCTGCTTATTTTGCATACATGAACTTTACAGTTTTTGTCCAGGGGAAATACCCACTAGCCCGTTTGTGTGCAGCTGTCAGAAAACTGTCAATTCCTTAATGAAAAAAATAGGAAGGACAACTCTTCAAAGTAGAATTGTTTCAACTTTTGTATAGAAGACTTCTCAGAACTGAACCTTAACATTTTCCCAATGAAATTTCACTGCTCTTGTATAATTATTTCATACTTAAATTCCACAGTCGATTATGACGAAATATACTCAGCTGTTTTAAAACTTCTGGTTTGAGTAAATTTTTAGTCTATACAGTTTCTTTGCTTAATGCATCCACTCCAAGGAAAATCAAATTGTCAGTTCAATACCTGAAATCTAATAGATAATATTTGGAAAAAATATTTGCCTACTATATCTTTAAAAGCAAGCAACATTGTATCTCCAAACATTTTTCAAATGCATCAAACAGAAAATTCCTAATAAGAAGTATATTTCATAATCAGGAATGGAAAACATATGTATATCACGAATTAATTGCCTAGTCTTCTGCTTTAATATAAATTAATTGAAAATTGTGGATTAGATTTTTTTTTGTAGCAATTTTTAAACAAACAATATGGAAATTGTTCCCCTGAGGCTTCGTTAAGGCTTTGTTAAATGCTTGCAAAGATTAGGAGAGAAGAAATCAATATATTTACATTTCTTCATTCAATGGTTTATCATGCTTTACCATTTAAACAACGAAATACAATTAAAAAATTGTTCGATCATTTTCCTTGATTTATTTGAAAATGTTTCAGCATATTTTAACATATAATTTTCTGAAGTAGCAAAATACTCTAATGTATAACATTAATAAGCGGTGATAGACTTTACTATAAATATTGCCTCTGTTGCCAAGTAAAGTTACATACCAAGCAGAACATTGCAAACATCCATTCACTCATTCAATCGGTAATGAAAACAGTCCTTTTGTATTATTATTTATGTACGGGATTTTTGTGGTTACATGTTCTATTAAAATGCCTATAAAGCAACATTAAAATAGCAATGGCTCTGCTTGGAAGGTGGATTTTTAAATGCTAGCAGACTGTTAGCACTAGGATTTTTCTAACATTCTTAGAACTGCTGAAGAACATCCCTAAAGCTTCACTTCACTGTTATTTTGAAGGTAGAAATTCTTAGTAATTAAAAGGTAATCCAAAATGTTGACCATGTTGAAATGACATCTAAAATGGCTCTCCATCTAGTGACTCACTCGGAATCTTTTGATACAGATGGAAATCATCTTACCAATGTCAGCTTTCATTTAATTCCACTTACTAAAATGACAGTTCCTCAATAACAGAAGGATTAATCAAAAAATATGGTGAAAGTAAGCTCAAGTGCTCCACTCCTGTAGTGAGGCCTACAACCATTTGGTGAAAGAATAGCGCCAGAGTGATTTGTGTGAATCCCAATTCAGTATGTCAGCTTTAGGCATGTTCCACTGGTTTAAATGTCTCAGAGCAGATGCATATGTAGCAAGCTCATTTATCCTATTAAAAATGGTGTAAGCATCAATTTATAAAATGGAGCTGCATGTACAATGGAAATTTACAGTCAGATTGCAGCATACTTGAAATACAACTTCCTTTACTACATTGGATTTGAATAGAAATTTCAGGAATACAGGTTTTAAATTAAATATCCAAATTCTTTTAATGTGTGCCACTAAGGGGAATTTATCATGAAAGGGAAAGTATATATCTGTGAATTTAAAAAAAAATAGGTGTAACAAAATGGTTAACCATAAGACAGCAACCAGGCTTTCTTTGCTTGTTCTCACTGCATTTCATTCATAGCAACTGTTGGCAGCATTCAGTGTGTGGGGTTTATATATGTATTTATAGATATATACATATTGCTATATAGGAAGCATAGACACTTGAAAATAAGTTTGTTTTCTCAAATCATTCTACAGAGGCCAACTTGTCCCCTTTAAAGCTCTTGAGCAAGAGACATGAGAACCAGAAATGTCTCCAGAGTTTTCTAAAGATGCCTTATAAAGAAGAGTATATTTTCCTAAGTGACTTAACTGAATTATAGAAACTATCCTTCGATTCTAGCATTACACAATGCTGCAAAACTGCATTGGTCAGATTTGAAGCTCTGAGTCCAACACAACTCACTGTTTTAGAAGTAAAGCTCTTTGACTCACATTAGTTTTGCAACTTGTGTTACCACAATCTTATAAGAAATGGTAAAATGTAAGAAAAAGAAGAATCTTTCTGAGCCTTCTTAAGAACTAGGTTATAAATGATTGAAATCAGAAGATTAAATTTACTATCAAACCTCTAAACTCTTCACACATCCTCATTTTAGATACTTCTGAGTCTGAACAGCTAGACTAAGAACAGAATGACACAAAAGTCAGATTTAAGTGTCAGTCAAGGCCATGCAATTAATTTTGTATTAAGATGGAACATTAGCATATTTTGTAGCAGAAGTTAGAACATTTTTATGGTATCTTGACCCTTACTAAATCTACCTCAATAACTACCTCAGCTTTCCTAAAGACAAATTTATGTATAAAACAAAAAAAATTGACAAATTGTAAAATGACTAGTTCTTTTTATATTAAATTATCACCAGCAAGATTTGATATTGATGAAAAGAAAAAAAAAATCTAGCAGCTTCTGTGAATTAGTAGAATTATATATGTCTAAAACTATGTGTCTGATTCTGGCCATAGAAACTGAAGGACCTCAAGAATAGCTCATATTTGACACAGAGCCTGTGAAAATGAAATGAGAGTTAAACCCTGGTGATTTCAAGATGACTGAGTATGACTTGTCATTTGCAGTACAACAGCTGCATTCTAACAGAAGAAAAAAAAATAAATCAAAGTATAGCAGACACTTTAAGAGTAGTAACCAAGATGGTGGTGAAGAACAAATATTTTGTCTCTGGTTTCTTCTTTGTCACAGACTCCAGCTACAAATACTAGCCCATGAGATGTTAGACAAGGTGTAAGAAAAATGTTGGATAGATGGACTGACAATGACACTTACCAGCATACAGCAAATGCTAACTAGAATACAGATGTTTGTGCTTAAAATTGCCAGGTAGCCAGGAAATGTTTGAGTGGGGGAGTAATCATGCTGAACAGAGGAAGGAGAAAGGAAGAATGATCCTCTTCAGCGCTTCTCCTTTAGACTTCAGCCTCTGTAAATTAACATGACAGATGCACAATCTGGGAATTTTTCCAGATTAATTTTTAAGACATTAAAGCATTCAGCACTAGTTATGATAGGAATGTTTTGGGTTTACCTTCTTTTTCTTGTAGTTTGGTCTGTCATAATGCCGTGAATATGTACAAATCCACTCTGATCCCACCCTTGACTACTTGAGAACTTGGACAATTAAACCTGGTTGCCAGACACCATAAAGCAAAACTGTCTTTTCTCATTTCTGTTCCACAAAGACCAAAATATATTTCACAAGACAGCATTCAGGTTAATATGTATAAATTAACAACATACAGGTGCAGGTCTGCCATGAAATTCAGTAAAGAGGAAATGGCTAATGCAAATGTTTGAATGCAATTCATGGCCAGAGCATAACTTTGGATAGTAGTTCTACTAATGCACTCTAAGAAGTTGATATCCATGCACCCAAACAAAAAACACACAGCCACACATTAGTATGTAAACAGGAATGCCACTAACAAATTTGGGTGAGCAGCTCACATGGTAGCACCATTGACGCGTGTATTTAAAACTCTTTAAGCCTCTAAAGAAACCTTCTTCAAGCTATTTTTATTCACATTACAACAAACTTGGAAGTGTCAAAAGTGATTGGAGCTCTGTTGCTCAAGATATTGTAAAAGAAGGATGTCAAAGTCTGCATAGTCAAAGAATATAAACAGTAATTATTAGCATTGTAATGTTGTCTACAGACCACAGCCTTCAGGCACTGCAGAAACAGAGCAGACATGGCTTTAGTTCAAGAAACATTATAAGCTAAGTGAAAGAATACAGTTAGCAAGCAAATGCCACAAACAAGAGAAATATTATCTCTGTTTTCCTGATGACAAACTAAGCTATGAAAAAGTTAATACCTAAATATATGTTGTGAAGGCTTTGAACAATTATTTTGCATAACTCCTTGTGGAATAGACTCACCAAGCTGTCTATCTGCACATGTGTTCTTGAATAAAGTGCCCCAGCACTTAAATACAAATTGGTATGCACAACTACTGAAGTCCTGAGGCTGCAATGTGGTTAGAGTTGAAGTCTCAAAAAAGTTTCCAAAGCAGGCTTTTTCCCATCTGTTTTACCTATGAGATTTAATTCATTTAATCAAATCAAGTCTGATGTGAAGGAATGGAAATAACTCACCATATACTTGAGAATCTTTTCACATGTAGCTGCTTGAAAGGTAGAAATCTAATCTAACCAGAAGTCTGGGCTTTCTGTATAGTTAAGAGAGAGATACAAATATTCCAGAGGGTGAGTCATCCTTCTTAAAATAGGATGATTGACATTGTAGAATTGCTTTTCCTTCTCCTTTAATTACAGAAGGAACCCTGACCAGCTCAAAATAAATACATACCCTTACACTGAGCAATGTTAGGTGGCATGAATAGGAAAACAATTTAATTACATGGCCACAATGAAGGCAGGAGTGAAACAGTATTTACAAGGGGAGTTAATAAATTTATTTTAGGAAAGAATTCAAGCAGCAGCACAGGTTAAGATACAGAGGTATTCTCCATTCAGATGTAAGCTACTATATCTGGATTATCTATTTAAAAGAAGGTTTTAAAAGGATTTGCTAAGGGGATAAGAATATGTAAAATAAATATTCGATGATTTGTTACTTTAAAAAACCAAAATCCAAACTGATTCAATATATGAAAAATGAAGAAGTAGATATATTCAGACAAGACATAAATTCTACAATGAACATGACAACACAACTGGAACAAAGAACACCTTTATAATTTCAAATATTTAAGTAAAGATGGGATAACTTTTTGAAGAGTATGGTATAACCAGAATAGGTTACTTCAGGCAAAATTATGGTAGGGGTCTAATCTTGCTTTAAAATCTCTTCCATCTTGGGGGCCTGCCTAATTGCAAAATCTTGGATGGCAAATATCTTCAGATGATTCAAACTATAAAATGATTAACAGAGAAATGGCCTTTGTTCCAGAGGAAGCCTAATGTACAATAAATGCATCTGAACTATTAAGATGTGAATTCTCCTAGCAGTAGATGCTTTCTTCTTAAGTCCCTTATGCTTGCTGCTTCTGGAATAAGCAATTATCTACTTTTTTTTCCTATAATTTTTTTCTGGAGTAAAATCTTTCTAATAGAGCTTTGATGAGGAAGAGTGTCAGGCTCTTCCCACAGTGCTACAGGGACTCATATAAAGAATTGATTTAAGCATGTATTTCCATTTCAAAGAAGTGATCAAGAGATACTCTGATTTTATCTGATCTTTGCATTGAGCCTCCTCTTCTGAATTTGTCAGTGTTTTTCAAGACAACTAGATTTTTCTGTTTTTACTTTATTTTGTCACTTTTCAAACAGTCTTTGTATTAATTTCTCTTTGAGTTGGTTTCTTCTACATGTAGTGTTTGATACCTCCTAAGCTTCTATTAAAGATTTGGGTTTTATACAAAATGATACATTTTTAATTGCTGTATAGACATTGTGTTCTAGTCATCTCTCACACCGGCTACCAGATTGCTAGAAGTCATCTGTGTTCCATGATCAGTAAAATAAAGAATTTTACCAGTAAAATTATTATCTCCTTCTCTTTTCTCATTCCACAATGCTTATTATATATCTACTTTTCACATCATAGATACATTTCAAAAAGCTTATGAGAAAGACTTGAGACAGCTTAGTTTCAAACTGTGTCCTGATTATTGCTTTGTATATTAAATCATAGATTCTAGTGTGCTGCTTTTTTTTCTTTTTTTTTGTTTGGGTTTTTTTGTTCTGTTTTGTTCTGTTTTGTTTTGTTTTGTTTTTTTGTTTCTTTTTTTTTAACACAGCTATTGCTGTAATGACACTGGGAAAATATGTCTGTTTATTGTAGACCAAATAGTTTCCTTAAAACATTCTAAACACATGCAAAAGTTCATGATGCATAATGATTTCAGTATTTCTTTTAGGTAGGTGTTCTGTATTTCAGAGGATCCATATGTGCTACAAACAGTGAACAATCAGGAACACTCACTGATTATGATATGATTTTTTTTGGCAGTCTCTTTCTGTTGCTCTGACAGAATTTGTGGTGATGCATTAGTCATTTGCATAGAAAAGATCTTGGTCCATGACAGTCATTTATTGGTGGTGCCATCTGCACTTTTTGTGAGTAGATTCTAAGATGAAAAAGTGCATTCGGTTCATTGGTACTTTAAAAATTTGGATGCAGTCCTAGTCCTTTTCAGCTAACACTGAAAAAAATAAAAAGCATAACTCGCTTTCTTATTATTAATTAAAGCTTAAGAATTAATTAGAAGGACTAAAATAAAAATTCAGTTGAATCACAAAATAGCTCACAAAGACCCTGGGTTTTTCACTTTATTTCAAGGCACTTAGGTTGCTGTAATATATATTTCCACATGTATTTTCAAAATGCCCATCATTCTTCCTGAAGCTATTTACATAAATTGTCTTGTGCAAAGCCCCAGTCATAACAACAGCAAAACTACAGTTCCTCCCACTGCAGTTTCATTATTTGTATGATCATTTTGTACATATTTTAGGACAAATTTAGTGCTCAATAAGAAAATATTCTTCTTAGTGTGACTGCCTGCAAGTGGAAAGAATTATACTCAGTTCAATTACTGGTAGAACAAATTCCATAACTGAGTATTCTTCTCTGTGACTGCTCTGATCCTATTAAGTGCACTCTAGAGAATGTAAATTTAAGAAGCATCATCTGTTGCTGTTGCCATCATAAGAATTATGGAGTTTGCAGATCGTTGAATTAATTAGGCTTAGGCTCATGCAGTGCTTTTTAGATTAGTGAGCATGTACTGAATCCAGAACTAGAGGGAAAAAAAAATAAATCTTACACTTTCAGGCTGATATACAGAAAAATGTACAATCCTGTTTACTTTATGAAAAACAGACCATTGGTGATCCAATCTTACCAGAACACCTTACCTCAGAATAAACTGCATACTGCCTATTGCCACATGCAAATTCAAGGATACCCTGATGTTCAGACATTTGAATTCATTGAGCAGAACACAAAATTTTGGCTGCAGTGAAAAATAACAGAACTCTCCTTGACCTAATTGGATTGGGATTTCTATCATGGGTTTTAAGGCAAGGCAAATATAATGTTCTGAAAATGTGAAAAAATTTATGCACCATTCTCCATCAGTAATTAATATGCTGCATCAAGGCATATAGGTACACCTACTCAACAGGATTTTTGCTATAGTTATAGAGTGAAATAATAACTTTTGAGAGTTAATAAGCAAAGATGCAGAAGTATCTTCTCCATTCAGATTCATCCAGACAAATGTATTTCTTCTGTTTCCGTTAGTTTTTCTGATGCACAGTACACAGTGACTAATAAAATAATTTCTCAGCTAAGATGTTGCATTCATGACTGATACTCATACCCAAACTCCAAAAGAGGTATCTGTTCTTCCCATCTGACAAAGGATGCTTTTAGTAATGCCATCTTCAGTTTTAAGGATGATGTTGTGAATTTACTGAAAGTACGAATTTCTTGCACTGCAAAATAGGAAAACTTTGCCTGAGATATCATAGGCAAATGACAAGACATCTAAGAATTTAGATTATCATTTCAAGATATTCCTGACAAATACTTAAGAGTCAATTCTATAATTCTTTGCTATTTTATTTTTAAAAATTAATTTCAAGCTACATGTATTTTGTTTCAAAGTTTTAGAATATAAAAAACTTGATGAATATTTATGAAAATTTCAATCCGAAAAATAATATTTAAGAATGTATTTTGTACTTCAATTTAGCTATGACTTATTTTTTAATTAGTCCTTTAATATGGGGTAGAAAAGCTAAATTAAGTAGATGTCTACAACTAGTCAATAGACTAGAGGGAACTGAGAAAAAAGGTATTTAATTCTTATTTTTCTTAATTTTGTATGCATGTCAAAAAAAGTTTTAAAAGGCTATACTGAACAGTAAGGTATTTTGAACCAACTATTCCCTGAACAGTAAATAACTAAGGCAAAATATGTTTCGCTCATCGAAATACCTTCCAAACTAGAAAGAAATATTAAGAACCATGATAGCTGCACTCCATTTCTGCCACTTACCTGCATTTTTTAAAAAAAACACTTAACAAGTAATTTTCATTTTTCCTTTCCAGGACTCTGTTTAATCATCCACACCATAACTATAGCATACCTATGAAAGTATAAGCTTCAGTTAGTGCTATAATTTTAATGAATACTTCTAAAGCATTCTGGGATCCTAAGAAGGAGGGCCTCATATAAGTATAGAAAAATAGCAGATGTCTTGGTTTCTTCTGCAAACAACAATGCTTAATTGCTCTTCCAAATATGCCTCTCCAAGGGAACACAAGACATGTTTGAAGAACACAAGGGGGACCCTCCTTTGTAGAATGCTCTAACAGGCTTTAAGCAAAGGGGTAATAATGGCTGAATTAACTTGAGAGAGGAGGGCAAATTAATATGGAAAAATGATAGAATACCATTCCGTCACATCCTTCCCTTTTGTCTGAGGCAGAATTACAGGAACTAACAGCAACAAGGGGTCTTAGTGACAAACCAGTATCAGAATGTTCCAATTTATTAGATTACGCATTACCCATTAGGATATCTTTAACCTGCACAAATTTTGCAGCTGCACTGAAAAAGAATCAAACTTTTAAATGAAAATTATATCATGATTTTTAAATATATCTATAATTTCATTTAATATTCAGGGAAAAGGGTAGATTATAGAATAAATTATAGCGTTATAAATTTCAACTTACTTATACAACAAGTTTTTCCAGAGGATATTATAACACTAAAATTACAGCACAGAGTCATTATCAATGCATACAAACATGAGTCAAAATAGAACCATATTGGGCAGTATAATGCTTTGGAACATTCAAGTAATGATAATGAAAACTAGCTTATAAAAATTCAAACAGCATTTTGTGAAACTATTATAAAGCTAGAAGCTTGGGAATTAGACAGAGTACCCACACAGCAGGAGAGTACAAATGAACACCTACGCAGATGGCTGCTATAAGAACTGAACAACCACCATTCTATATAATAGAAAGAAGCAAAATGAAGTGCCGATTGTAAGTGGTGCTTAACTTTATTAAGCAAAGAGAACACTATTACTGAAAGTCTGTATCTGACAAAGGGAAATTACTTTGTCGTAATCATGTTCATGAGCTGTCTTGTGCAGTCAAAGGCCTGCCATTCATTTAATTTAAACTGTAGCCTTTAAAGTGTTAATTAGAAGTTGCAGCCAGATGCAGTATTGAAGAACCTTTAATTTATAAGTTTCAACCATTTTTCTTGAAACATTCTCACATGTTTGTAACAGAACAACAGGCTTGGTTTTGTGACAATAAAAAGACTAACTTACCATATATATTCCTTTTGTGGTCTTTGATAGCTCTTTATATATATTAATGAGTACATACAACAAATACTTCTTTGAAAGGTATATTTCTGAAGTTATATTAAAAGACAAAACTTGGCTGTATAATTTTTTTTTAAATTATTTTTAAGACAGTTTTCCTGAGGTTAGAAAAGACCTAATTGTGAAAATCTGCTTTTGTAGCTTTCCTTTACCTCAGTGCTCAATATGCTTAAAGTATTCCCAATTTACATGGAGAAATTCAGTAGGACCAATTGTAGTATTATGGCACCAACTGTTTATGAAAACAAAACTATTAAGCTGACAAAAGCACGTTCAAACAGCAGTATTGACACTAGTGTGAAGTACAAATTGAACCCTTCCACCCACGCAGGAACACTAATCAGAATAAGATTTGTGATACAGAATGGTGAAGCTCAGGGAGTAATGAAGTCACTAAATGGGGAAAAGTTTTAAGATGGAACAAGCATCTGTATTCACTATGCTCAGATTTACATCATCAAAACACTGACTTGACGACAAATTCTATTGTCCCCAAACTTAATATCAAAGGTGCTGAGCACTTGCTCTTCCTGCTGATTTACACTTCAGCATGGCTCAGCCCTCCAAAAAATAAAAATTTCCCATTGCCATGGCAACATTAATATAATGAAAAAACCCAAAAAAAACCTCCAACAAAACAAAAACAGCCCTATGTCCAAAATTAACAAGTGGCTGTTTTTCTACAAGACTAATTTTGGAAACAGAGAATATAAACTTCATAGTCTGTTGTGTTTTGCACTCTTAGCTTTCATGTCCAGTATTTATTGTCCTCAAAATTATATTATAGTAAACTTTGTATTCCTAGCCATTCCCAGCTAATCCAGGTTAGAAGGCACTGTGTAATTACATGGATATTTTGGGTGAGGTAGCAACACTAAAATATGTGTAACAGGAAAGACATGGTACCCTGATGTAATTCTGTAGTTCTACTACATCTTGTAGCAATACAAATAGAAAATGGAAAAGAAAAAAAGAACAAAACCAAAGCCATCACAAACACACACACAAAAAGAACTACAAAAAATATGAAGAAAACACTAATAAAACCCATTTCATCTACTGTTTTTGCAGGAATAAAATTACGCATCCTAACCAGACAGTAAGTGGGATTGGGCTCTCCCTCTTAACAGTGTCTTCATTCTTCTCCTTCAGGCAACTACTTCCTAGCAATATTATAAGGAAAGCCAGGGTAGTTCTGGACTGATTCCTATGCCTCTTTTGTCCCTATATCCTCTCTCTGAATTACCTTATTATAACACAAAGTGAAACAAATCTCATCTGTGTCAGGCATTCATAGAGCATCTAGGTGTTTTGCCAGACTTCCACGTCCACAGCAGTCACATTATTGTGGGCCTTTTGCCTTGTAAGATCTGATCCATGTGATGTGGTCTACAGTTACTCAGTAGAATTAAAATAGAGAGCTAACTTTAGTTCATGCATTTTAAGTATATGTAATTATAACACAAACACTAGTTTACTGTCACTCCCTTTCTACACCTCATGCTGATGTTTCCATAAAAGCAGTGCAGATTTGTTGTTCAAATAGTTAAGCTGGTCTTAAATACATGGTCCTGTTAGTGCTTTCATTTAAATAAACTCACAAAAAGACATTGTCAATACTATAATATTTGTCAGACAAAAAAAATAAAATCAGCCATTCAGAACTGTATTTTTCTTCCTTTTTTAGCTCCTTATTTTTAGAGATGATAAAATATTATATCTCAAATAAAGCTGATCACTTGGGTTAGCTAGAAATTCTCCTCTTATAAAAGTACTGCTGATAGCTTTGGTAGAAATAATATATTTTCCTTCTTTTTATTTCACGGATTCTCATTCTTTCTTCCCCCTCAATTTTTCTCTTCAGAAAAGAACTTAGAGGAACACAGAATTCAGCAATAATTCCAGTGCATGTTAGTGCTTGAATATTGTCACTTCTATATAAAGCAAATATTAGCCTTTTAAAGGAGTCGTGTTTCAAGGATCAGGTGGGAAGCACAGAAGTGCTGGATGCACCTCACTGCACTGCTGTTCATCCTCAACACTTTGCACAATGTGAGAATGTTTAATAATTCCAACCTAGCCTACAGATAAGAATCTCTGGTGTCACATCACAACCAACAGTGCCGGTGTGAGATTTGTAGTAAAACAATATTCCAGCTGTAGCTTTCATTTACAGAAATAAAACATCAGAATTGAAGGGAGGTGTGGGGGGTAGAAGATAAACATTTTAGTCTTTTAGCACCGTTTATAGAAATTACAGGAAAGCTATAAAAAGTGAACATTGAAAAATTAGAAAAAAAAAGAGCAATTAGACTGTGGACAGCTTTTAATAATTATCCAGTTAATATTTAACTTCTAAAGACATCCAATGCAAGCATGTCACCAAATAACATCTTTCCTAAATAAAGTGTGTGGCAACTGTGGGGCAGGCATCCTATTTTTCTCCCATTAATCACTAGAAACTTCACATGCAGGAAAAGTCTCAGGGGATATTTCTGGCTGGGAAAAAAGATCCTCCCTCCTCAATTTTAATCAGTCCATCCCATCTGTAGTGGGTTTAGAAATTGTTAATGACATAAAGTGACAGTCGAAGGGCTTTTTGTTCTGTCAGTATAGGGTTTCTTGTGAGCTCTCTAACTACTACATATAGTTCTCAAAGCTTCTGGAAAATGATCTGGATTACAACGGAATAAATTTGATATGCTAGCAATCACAATCAGGAGCTAAAAAGAAAGGCTTCCTTAATGCTGTTCTTTCAACTATAATGGTACTAAGACAAATCTAGCTGTGATATAAACCATGTAAGAGGGTTAACTAACACTTAGAATGCAGGTCTATATTATAGAATATGTAAAATATACAAGTATCTGAATAAGGTCTAAGAATAGGAACTTAAACAAGCCTTTCATTAATTTTATTAGATTCTGAATGCAGCTATAATTATAAAACCTAGCATTTATGCATAAGGACAAAGTGGAATAGTTTTCCATTAAATTTACACTATAGATTGGAAGCCCATGTGAGTATCTACCTACTTAGAGAGCATTTACAATATTCAAAGATAAATGTTAATCCAGACTTCAAATACTTTCTTTAATCAGAAGTTTCTGTTTGCTAGATAGCAATGCATAATTTTATCCTACTGTTATTCAAAACCATTTATATTCCATTTCATTCTAAACATAGAGAATTAATCTCCCCAGTTGCACTGAATTCAATTATTTCATATGGCAGACTGAGAGTCTAGTTTAAACTAGCAAAAGTTTAAACCATTTCAATTTGAAACTTAATACAAAACTAAAACTCTGCTAGAAGACCAAGATACTTAAGAGCACTTTTAGTGGTATATAAATGAAGTAGATCAGATTCTGATATCTTCCAATAAAAAAAAAAAAATTCCCTCTTCTTTACCTGGTTAGAAGTGATGAAATTTTGCATGAGGGATCTCAAGATCTAGCCAGCTGTGCATGCCTTAATAATGTACACATATTTGTGAATGTGAATCGTGTTGGAGTAGGTTTATAATGGATACAGAAATGGAAATTTGTCAGGGTTTTTTTTTTAAGGCAAATTTTACTCTTCTACAGCTAAACATTCTCCTTTTTTCAGTTTTCAGCAAATTCATGTCACCAGTGTGTCAGAGAAATTGACATTTCAAAGGCTGATGTATATGTTAGGTTGCACTGAAGTGCATTTCTTTGGAGAAATGCTCCATCCTTCTCATCTGTTGATAGTCAACATTTTGTAAAAAAAATACCTGTAAGTGATCTCTGAAAATCTATATACTTCTATATTTGCTTCCCAATTTTTTCCTTATGGAAATATTCTGTCATATTGCAATGTAAAATAGGAAATATTAAAATATCTATTCCTGATAAATCATATGCAGCATGAGTGTGCCACTGGATGAGCTGACAGAATGTACTGTTGCCGCATGGCCCTTGGCACTATGACACTGACATCTGAAATTCAAACAGGGAACTTTTTCCAAGCACAGTGTACTCGTCACCTCATAGTTAAATATCATCATCTTCAGGCAGTGATATCCTGAAAATTTTAATTTTTAATTGTGTCATACAGATGCTGTTTTCAGTAAAAACAGTGTTTTAAATACTCAGTAGATGGCACAGATCATAATTAATATTTTGGAAGATATCACCATACTGCTTTTAAACTGCATGTTCAACCACAAAATATCAACCTAATCTAGAGTGTTACAATAATAACCTATGAATGATAGGATTATCATCAAACTTTTCCTTTTGTTTGCTCCACAAGCTTTTGCAACTTATGTCCAGGCTCAAGTTGTGATAAGCGTTCTTCAGCTACTCCTCAATACCCTGGCTTTGCATAGATCCTTCAGTTATCATTATAAATCATCTAGAAAAGGTATTTTATCAGCTGAAGTCACAAGCCACCTCTCACTAAAAAAGAATATGCATTAGTACTTTTGGTGGTGGTGGTGGTGGTGGTAAGGATTATAAGCAAATTTAGGATCAGTTGTTGGGTCAGCCTCCTCTTGTAAAGTCGAGTTGCTCTTTATTCTCACTTTATTCTTTCTTCTCTTCATGGCTTTGTCACTTGGGGTTGTTTAGCCTGGAAAAGAGAAGGCTCAGAGGGGAATCTCGTAGAATGATCATCCCCCTGTACTTGGCACTGGTGAGGCCGCACCTCAAATATTGTGTTCACTTCTGAGCCTCTCGCTACAAGAAAGACATTGAGGTGCTGGAGCGGGTCCAGGATAGAGCAACAAAGCTGGTGAAGCGTCTGGAGCACTAGTCTTATGAGGAATGGCTGAGGGACTGGGGGGTAGTTTAGTCTGGAGAAGAGAAGGCTTGGGGGGGACCATATCACTTTCTTCGACTACCTGAAACGAGGCTGTAATGAGATAAAGTTGGTCTCTTCTCCCAAGTAACAAGCAATAGGACAAGAGGTAATGGCCTCAAGCTGCTCCAGGGGAGGTTCAGATTGGATATTAGGAAAAAATTCTCCACCGAGAGGTGGAAGATGCTTCCCAGGGCACTAGTGGAGTCACTATCCCTGGAGGCTTTCAAAAACCATGTAG
Organism: Psittacus erithacus; assembly: GCA_009867235.2. Classification (NCBI taxonomy): domain Eukaryota; kingdom Metazoa; phylum Chordata; class Aves; order Psittaciformes; family Psittacidae; genus Psittacus; species Psittacus erithacus. The sequence goes on from WYDI02014425.1 coordinate 43,906, forward strand.
ATGAGGCCCTCAGTGATATGGTTTAGTGGTGGTCATGGCAGTCCTAGGGTAATGGTAAGGCTTGATAGTCTTAAAGGTGTTTTCCAGCCTAGTTGGTTCTATGATTCTATACAGTTCTTAAGTGTAACTGTGATTTCCACCAAATTCTTGAGACTCAAACTTTGGCTTCCACCCACAAGATTTCAGCTTTCTTACTATGTACTAAACCCTTGGCACATGTCTGAAACTCCCTATAAATTATGTATACCTAAATAAGTCATACTGCTTTTCTTCTCAGAAACATCTTTTATCTATTTTTTATCCCCCTCTGTTATTAATATTTCTACCAATTAAATTCCTGTTGGAAGGTGAAAACATTGTTCTCATGCCATTGAATTTGCTCACCCAGGTGGCCTTCCTGGCCAAACTCTCAAACCTTTACCTTCACTTTTAATTTCTTAGTATAGCGGAGGTTGGGTGTTCTTTTGTCATTTCTAATCATTCCTTCAGAAACATTCTTTGATGCCTCCTCCTCTTCCAGCCTCCCTCTTTCGGTATATTTCTTTTACTACTCTGCTCTCAATCAGCAATTTTTCAGTCTTTGCACCTCACTCCTTATGTCAGGATCTCACAGTCCTAGCTGTTGACTAAACACCTACCCACATCCAGTATTGTGACCTACCTTCTTAATCTCTCACGAATGTGTAGCTGGCACTTTAAATTAGCATGTTCAAAACAGATATTTTGATTTCCATGTTAAGCCTTCCTGCTTACTAAATTCTCTATCAACACCCCAACCATCCTTTAACTTGATGGTAAACAGACTCAAGATTTGTACATGTCAACTTTATTCATAGGATATTCTGTTAAATTTTAAAAGGGGTACTGACTTTTAAATCATAAGTCTTCTGTGGTAGCCACAGAAACATTTCTGTTTCACAGTAGTTAAATATTGTGAGGTGAGACCTCATTCTTTTTTTGGTAAACTTTGTTCAGCTTGTTACTTTGCCCTCCCACCCTCCTGGTTGGTATCTGGCTTGCTTTCTAACCTAACACACCCTTTTCAATACCTGGGTTTTAAGCTCCTTAAGTCAGAGAATGTCTTACAATTTGATCACAAAATAGTTTACTACAATGGGAACATAATTTTTATATAAGATTCTGTGATATAACAGTACAAATTAAAAAAGAAATAAAATTGTGTCAACTAGATTCATTATCTGGAGTGCTAATGATGTTTTTAAAATTAACTTGGAAGCAATTTCAAAATTGGCTTATGTTAATATAAAGACAAATGAAAGAGTTCTACAGAGCAACTCTTAGTGGACAGAAGAAACACAAATCCTACAGACTGTCCTGATTTACAGTCAGCCCTATTTTGAAAATTTTGATGGTGCCTGTCATACTGGCCCTCAGCAAAAGGCATTATTTCATCCTCAGGGTTCTTGTGACATGCTTTGTGGTGACCTCCTACTCAAATCTGTGAAAGAAATGCAAAAGATGTTAATATTTTTTCTTCCTTTCTGTATGACAGTGACATTTTATGTTAATTTCATCTGCTCCTTGAGCTTTCAGAGCCAAAACATTCTGTGGGAGGCAGAATGATGTCATTTTAGTCATAGCATAATTTTTCAGCTTCTAGAACAAGACATATTGTGGCATATTCTTCAGTACTTTTTAAAAGTAGTGAAATATAAACTTAAGGTGATATATTTATGCATGAGGGGGTTACGCTGCCTTTTTCAGCTCTTAAAGCTAAATAGCAGGTTTAAAGTGACATCATTCCTCCTCCACCAAATATTTTTGCTTTGAGGATTAAGGACACAAAATAACCTTGACCAGGTAATACAATTTTCAATTATTGTAATCACAGGAAGGCAAAATGAAATAAGAATTTTGTGTTGCATCTGAGTCAGGTACTTAATTTAAATGTCATCCAGAACAGACTGTTCATAGGATAAATTGGTCATTTTGTTAGCAACTCAAGAATAAAATGAAAAAAAATCTAAACGAAATCACTAAAATCCCCCATAGGTCAAAGCAGATTAGAACTAGTAATCATCACAAAGGATACAATAAACAACTGCTAATAATAAACAACATTGCTAGCTCTGCTCTGGAGTCAGGGAAAGAACAAAACCCATGGGTTTCTGTAGTCAGATTTCCAAAGGAAAAAAATGTTAAACAGTGGAGAGCACCAGTGACACAGTCTTTCAATGTATTCTATTACATTTGGTTAGATACTAAATTTCTGTTCTTTACAATATACACTGAATTAAAAAGCTGTACCTGGAAAGTAATACTTGGAAAATGTGCACACAAGGAGGTAGTAAGCATCAAATATTTACCTTTTTAAGTTGAAATTTTTCCTGGTCAGATCTAAATCCAAACCTATTACTTCACTAGCAATACATTTTTGCAGATCATTGACAAAGACACATGTATTTAAAACAGTTTGTTCATCCTCAGAAAGTGGCCTCTTCTTTGGGTTAATCCAGAAAGTATTTCAAGCTTCTGTAGTGACAATAGAGTAACACGTCACGATTAAGAAATCCGTTTTGAACATAACTGTTCTCCCCAACTTACCTACTTCAAGTGTATGTGCATAGGATGCTAGGCACAGCCTGCTCCAGGTGAACTAAGCAGGCACAATCATTGGGCATGTGGCAATGTGGTCAAGCATGTGACAGTGGTGTCACATAGGCAATAAGGTAGGCATGATCTGCACAGTCTGGCCACTTGTCCCTCTCTGCCTTCTGGCACCCTCAGACTCCTCCAGTACTGGGAGAAGATAAGAATAGGCAGGTATACAATAATAATAATTGAAAAAAAAGCCTACAAACAACCCCCTCTTTTCTCAGTTTAGACATCGTTTTCCTGTTTCAGCTATAGCGCATGACTTTTCATGTGGGACTTACTGTGTGCATCGCAATGCAAAAAGATGCATTGGTAATGGGACGGGGGAATGTTTACTGTCTTTATTTATTTGGAAAAAGATATGCTACCTGCATATTAACAGAATGCACTCTCTGATCTGGGAAGCATCAAAACACTTGGCAGCATTAGTGCTTCTTTGTGCTCAGGGGAATTAAAACAGTCTCTTGTTTGTTGATTACTATCAGAAAGCCACTGAGTCAGAAGCTTTTCGTCATTTCTTTCCTTTCCAGTATACCTGCACTGCAATGCCTGAATCTCAGGGAAAAAAAAAATATAGATTGGATAGATAGAGAGAGAGAGACAAAAGACTGGTGAACTTTGTAACTCACAGTGCAAGATTATTTCAAGGACCATGCCTTGTATGCAGAGATAATACTGTTATACTTCAAAAAACAGCTAATTTTTATTGCATTCTCTTTTTACTAGCATTATAATTCCAATAACAAATGTTTTCTGTTAGACTTTTGGATGAAGTAATTCTTCAGCCAGTAACATATCTGAGATGTGATCACTTATTATGATCTCTTACTACTCTTGAGTATAATGAGAAACAAAAAAAAAAAAAAAGATTGGCTTTTTTTCCACAGAAGTACATATTGCACTTCTATGTACAGGTTGAATTATATCGCTATGGGGTTTTTTTCACCTATTTGAGCTAGTAATGTTTCAGAATAAAAATCTTGATTTTCAGCTTTGGGTTCAGCAACAGCAGTCATTTTTCTCCTTCTTAGTAGCTGGTGCAGTGCTGTGCTTTTGACCTTCAGCCTGGGAACAGTGCTGATAACACCGATGGTTTTAGTTGCTGCTCAGTGGTGTTTACTCTGACCAAGGACCTTCTGACCCTCATGCTCTGCCAGGGAGGAGGGGCATGGGAAGCCAGGGGAAGCAGAGACAGGACACCTGACCCAAACTGACCAAAGAGGTATTCCATATCATAGCACCTAATGCCCAGTATATAAACTGGGGGCAGTTACCCGGAAGGGCTAGATCACTGCTCAGTTCAGGCTAGGTATCGGTCGGGGGGTGGTGAGCAGTTGTATTTCCTTCCTTTGTTATTTCCCTTATCTTTATTATTATTGGTGGTAGCAGCAGTGGTTTGTGTTATACCTTAGTTACTGGACTGTTCTTATCTCAACCCGTGGGAGTTACATTCTTTCGATTCTCCTTTCCATCCCTTCGGAAGCGGGGGGGAGGGAAGGAAGAGAGTGGGGGTGTGAGTGAATGGCTGTGTGGTACTGAGTTATCAGCTGGGCTTAAGCCATGATAGGATCATCTAGAAATCTAAATCTGGATACAAATAACCCTTAACTATGATGTTGTAAAACCTCCTTAAGTTCATATCTTTCAAAAAAAGGGATCAGTGGACATATTCAAAATGGCTAGATCCCGAGTACCTAACTCTTCTTATGTGAATTTTCATGTTATCAACCTCTAGATAGTAACATGTTTCAAATGAAAGGTCATTCAAATAAAAAAAATATCCCTAGTTGCTGAAAGCATTGATATTTCATAAACTGCATAATTATTACCTGTATCTTATATTTTTCTCTAATAAAGTGTCACACACTATATACAAATGGGCAAACTGTACTCACTAACCTTTTAATACTTTACCCTTTTGTACAAAGACTGAGCATTATTAGGTAATGAAAGAGTGTATGAGAAAGTAGTAGATTATTTATGATAGAAACAAAATGAAACTAATGGGACAAGATTTGAAAGCTGTGATGCATGAAAGGTGCTATAGAGGCAGGTTTGGCACCATGACAAATAAAGATAAAGACTCAGTGGGAAGCAACAGTGTGAACATGACTATGAAGAAGAAAGAATAGATTTACTGAATGAACCCTTACCATCTGGTGTTTATTTAATACACAATGAAGGTCAAATGGCTAGTGATCCCTATTTCTATAGTCCAGTGACCAAAAGAATGGGAAGAATCAATGAATTTATCAATATGTCTGGAAATGTTTCACCATATGATATGATTGAGTCAATATTTTTGAAGCAACATGCTCATTACTATTTCCGATATGGTTTGGAAAAGGCTCTATGAATAAGAAGCACATGCATTTTTTTTTCCTTCTGTTAGAAGTTCCATCAAAATGCATTTCCTTGTGTAAAAAAAGATGCACTTAAAAAAATAAAATTTAACTGGTAACATGCAAGAAGCTTGCAAAACAAAATTTTATCACACAAGTCAGAAGCAGAGTTGGTTTGTGCTAAGCTATGAATTTTTTTTCTTCTTTTGTTTCTTTCTTTTCTTTTTTTTTCTGCTAGATTGAATATACGTCTGTTTTGTGTAATATTCAACAGTAACATATTAAATTTTAGTGAAAGATTATTATTAGGTGTTTTAGGTAAACAGCACAGGCTAGGAGTAGATCTTATATATATTTAACAGTATCATTTTACATAACACTCTGTCTTCTTGGAGGTTCCTGCAGTTCTATACTTTGCTTCTCTAACACACCTGTTTCCATAATATTTACCTATATTATAGTGCAACTGCCCTTGTTGACTAGAGTTCTCTTAGATACCAGATTAATACTGAGATAGTAAATCTGGTGAAAGATTTTAGTTTAGGTTTTCAAAAAAAGAATAAAAAAGACTTTCTAAAAAAATAAGCAGTCAAGTTGTTAAAAATATTCTTATATCAACCTCCAAAACAGATAAGGTAAAAAGGTGTAATTTAAGACTCTGTATGTTAAAAACATCCTTCAAACAATACCTTAAAAATTTGGAAAAGATAGGAACTTGGTGTTTGCAAGATTAACCACTGGAACTCCTGACTTCTGTTTTCATCTCTATCATCCTTTTATTGTGTGTACTTGAGTAAATGATTTTTTTTTTATTTAAATACTTTTAAGGGGAGTATAATAATAAATATGTCACAAGAACATAGCAATTCCTCATTTTTTATAATATACTTTGAAATCTTCAAACTGAAAAAAAAATTTACTTGCTACTTCAGCAGTGACCTCATTTCTGATGATCAAAAAATTCCTAGAGAGTTACTTTTAATTAGGACATGAATAATCTTGAATTTAAATTAAAATGTAAATAGGTCCTGCCCTCTACTGGTGAAATTCCTACTCTAATTAACTGGATTTCTGGCAATGGGCAGTCAGCATGGTAACCCATAGAGTGGCTCTGTCTTAAGTCTGTTAAAAAAGCAGAAGTGCAAATTCTAATATGTCATTCTGCTACGAAAACAAGAAAAATTAAATGAAACAAAGCCAAAGAAGAAATTAGAAGTGAACTTGGGAAATATGGAGAAAACTCAGTCAACACCAATGACTACTCACCAAACCTCTTTTCCTCAGATGTCTGCATTATGTCCTATCCATCCTTTTTCCCATTACTTATGTCAAAGTACAAGTTATTTACCCTAACATGTGTGTGATTGTATTGGAAAATGTCTGGTATCACTTAGCACCTATACATTCTGTCAGTCTACACTGGGATCAGCTATAGAGTTTAAGGTGTGCTCACATCTAGGTTCCCATCTCCAGCTATATACGTTTTTCTTACCCTAAGCCATCTTTCAAGGCTTCTGATGAAAACATTTTCAACCTGGGTATAATAAGGATGCTTCTCAGAAAAATCAGAAAAATCTCTGCCATTTTCCATTCTTTTACTTCTTTTTGTTTATGTTGTTTTATCTGGATAAAACAACAGCTTTTCTCAGGAACCTATCCAGGACCCTGCAACTGTGAGATATCCTTTTAATCATCTTAATATAACTAATTCTATGTTTCCCATTCCAGCACTGTGCCTTGTTTAACTCAGCAAAACATACCTAAAGCTTTTGTTTAATCATGAAAGAAAGACCATAGTTGCATAACCTCTCCCCTTGCAAGACCCAGGACATTTTATACCCAAAAAAGCCTCAGCAAATATAATGAATTGTCTTTTGCCTATCCTTCATCCTCTTTATAGTTTCTGAAACATTCAATGTTTATCAACACATGAGGCTGTCTCTTCTCTGTTACTATGTTGAGGAAGACACAGTTAAGGATCTGATTTTACAGTGGTTCACTTCTACCAACGGGTTAGCTCATAGTATAAGAAATTATAATGAAGCAGAAGGCAAGAAATAAAATTTTCTGTCTTTTTAACTAGTGAGAGCTTTTGGTAGTAATGGCCAAAAGCAGTTCACAAAATGTCATCCATTTACACTTCATTACTTCAAAGTGAAGATGTGCAAGAACAGAGGTAAAATCAGGCCCAGATTCAGAATCCCTTTTACTGTTTCTCCCTGGTTCCTAAGTGACTTAAAATTTCACCTCTGCTGCACAGAGGTAAAGATCTGACTGTTACTTTGCAGTATTATATGCCAGCAACCTATTTCAGCTCAATCAACAAACTTCAGTGTCAGCAGCAGGTGACAGGTTTCTTGTTCTTAAGGTTGTCCTAATGACACTTTCTGTTGCTATTGCTTAGGTTTATGTTTATGCAAGTGCTGCGAATGTGAGGTGTTAATCAGCAGCTCTAATTACTAGGGTGGAATGAACATTCCAGGATTGAGTTCATTTGGTTTTCATAAACAAGGTTTACCTGAGGCTTTGTTCACACAGAAATGAATTCAAAATGCTAGAAAGCCAGCCTATACTCCCCTGAAATCATCTTTAATCTATGCGGTCCCTTGGTGATAATTTTAGATGAAACTGAAGTCTTTCCATTAGAAGAAAAAGGGGAAATCAGTAGTCACTGAGCCAAAAAAAGCTTATTGAAAGAAGTTAAATTCTTGTCTCATTTGACTAACATCTCCTGCACCAACAGTTATGGGGCCAAGGAAGATATGGAAAAATCTGGCAAGATAATGACCTCATAGGTCAGCAGGTGTGGCTACTCTGCAGCAATGAATAGAGGAAAAGGGTGATATAAATCATTGAACTGATCTTGAAAAACTCATGGATAAGGAGATTGGATAGGTATGGAGACTCACCGAAAAATATAAAGTCTGGTATGGCTTTCATGATCTGTGATGAGAAAACGCACCGGGGGTTCAAAAAAAGAATGTCAAATCTGGGGTGTAATTATGTGACTTTACAAGAAAAAAAAAGCCAGCTTATAAGGAGATGAAATTTTAAAGATTATATATGAATTCATAAATTCATTTAATGTGAATATAGCATCTATATTTTGTAATGCTCTAAAGTCTAACATAATTAAGATAAATATTTCTTGAAAAAGATCCACATTTTTAAATACATATATATCTCCAGATACTCTGTTTAGATTTTTGCAAGAATCAGTTCAATGGCTTAGTACATGGAAAGAAACAAGTGTAGAATGGGGTGGGTGAAAGTGCAAACCCCAAAGATTATTAACAGATTAGTATATATTAAGGTAAGTTTGATTATGACATCTCTAATGTAATAGCCAAACACTGCAAGTATACAACCTCTAGGTTTCTAGACTGTTAAAGTACAAATAAAACAAGGAGTTTTTTCCTTCTAATAAATGAAGAAGAAGATGCACAGAAGAATCTTCTATGAACCAGCAGAGACAATCAGGTTGCCTACATACATCCCAACAATACTTTAAAATTTAATGCTGTCACTGACTATGTTTACAATATATTGAATCCTCCTTATCATCCCATTTTCTACTGGCTTTAGTCTGAAGCACTAAGCTGATGGGAGCTGGGACATACTAGAAGTTAAGAGGTTTGTCGGTGTCCTCTTCCTTAGTTTCCACTAAGCTACACTAACTTGTAATTTTTCAAGAAAGTTCTCACATCTGATTTTGCAGAACTGTAAAGATAGCTTTAAAACATTACCACAAATTACGTATCTGCTTATTGTACCAATTGACACTATGAAAAACATGGGTATCGTATCCATACAAAAATGAGTATGAATAATAGCCTGAACCATTATATCTAAGATGTATTTTTACTTCCTTAGCACTGAAGATGATAAATACCTTCCTCTTACTATAGGATGTCATGTGATTCTTTTGATTTGGATCATGTGTTACACAGTAACTGGTTTTATCAACTAAAGCAGTAACCAGACTTTTTCGTTATTCAGATGATTCAGATGATGTAGCATTTTGTTTGCAGGAGGACCAGCCCACTTAGATTTGATTCTCATGGTATGAATCCCAGGAATAACAATTCAGAACCAAACTCCATCATTTTGATTTCCAGTCTGATCATCCCACAGGGTTTATAACCTGCAATACTGCGCGGTTTCAGTTCAGCATCACTGACATCCGTTCTTTGTGCATTGTCTTCAGACGTGCTCTAAACCCAGGGCCACAAAGAATATTTGAAAAGGATCCTGTCTGATAATAGCTGCTCAAGACCTCTTTCTAAACCTTCCCAAAGTGGGAATTATAAATCTTTCCAACAGCCAGCAGAACAAATAAAATATTTCACTCACCTCCCTAGTATGCTTTTGCAGTAACCATAAATATCAATAAGTTTTTACCTGGTAAAACTGTAAACTGGTCTAAAACTGGTGTCGAATTCACTTCAGTTCAGAGAAGAAATCTTACATAAGTGATTATCTAAACAATCCACTTCCTCTCAAGCTGATGGTATTGAATGAGATTATATGTTTTCTCAGGACAAAGACAAATGAGAATAGGCTATGGATCAGAAGTGCCTGTTTGCACCATGCCATGAAAATATTTTCCTTCATTGCTTCCCTTCCCATCATTTCAACATAATTTTGTGTAGCTCCAAATACCATTCATTGTTATCTCATTACCTTGCACATAATATGGAGCCATATAATTTTATTTAGGTAACCATCATCTTTTTTTTCAGTCAAAAGGCAAATTAATTTCTTCTAATACTGATGTTTACAGTAAAGCTCAAGAAGTCATGATGGTATGCAGTTTCATTAAGAACATGTCCTGCAACTGAGATGATTTTGAAAAGGTCTGAAGTGATACACATCAATTGATACATTTAAGAAAACACCATCTGTAAAATCTTAATTCATGTCACTTATGAGGTCATTCAACTTAAAGATCTTTCACTGAATATACATATCAACAGGCACTATAAGTCATAGCTGGAATGCACATACACACTTAGAAGCAGTAGTAAATTCACTGTGACTGAGCTCTTAAGGATTTTTAAACTTTATTAAATGTCAGATACTTAACTGTGGTATAAATATTTAGTTCTTCATTTCTAGAGAGGATTATATGTAGATAAGTTCCAGGCTAAATGCTCAGCTAGCCAGCTAGACAAAAAATTACCTTGGAGACCACAACTCCTATACCCATCAGACCAATTATTATTAATGTAATTTTTGAATCTGACACAATTTTTTTACATTTTTTTTTCTCTAAGTTGAGTACAGGTATAAGTGACTTCAGCAAAGAGAAAATGAACAAAACTGTGTTTTAGGAGGACAGTATGTATAGTTTCTGCTTATAAGACATCTTTCTTCAAGTTATACTAGCAGCTCAAAAGGGTAACGCGACAGTTGATGAAAGACAAGGCGCCTGGGGAGATGTCTGACTTTTACTTAAATAACAAAGATATTGTTACTTGATACTTATTAAATCCAATTAAAATATTCCTACTTACATTTAAACATATATATATTCATCAGATGTAAAAAGTTTTCACAAAATGTCGAAGCCCTGCATTTTCATGTCTAAGCAGCCTTGTTCTTAAAACTGTTTTCTGAAAATCCATGCTCTTCTTTTAATTGAATGAACTAGATTTCATTCAAATGCAGGCCAAATAGCCAATCGCAATCTATCATGAGTGAGGTGTATAGAAGTAGTTTGAGAGAAAAATACTTTCCATCAGGGCTGCTACGATTGTAGTAACAGGGAAATGCATATTTTGTCTTGCAAAATTCAAAGACAATTCAGGACAAATTTTCTGGTTATATGGAATAAACAATACAAGATGAAGCCTAATTTAAATGACAGTTGATCATTCTAATATCATGAAAGAGAAAATCATGAACTTCTTTCATAAAACACAGTACTTCAGGCAATAAGATTTACCTGGTCAGATAATAAATATTCACATTTACTTTTATAGCAAGAATTCTGCCCTCCATATTTTGTTCCTTCTTTATGTAAACAACAGCTGTGGCTTTTTTTTCTTTTTTTTAACTTAAATGCCTGGTAAGCTTATTCTTCTCTGTCAATACAAACACCATCAGGGAAATTACATTCTCTAGTCAAATGTCTCAGTGTTTCTGGACAGTGCAGGAAACACTGCTGAGCTTTGGTTCATTCCTAAAGAACAAAATTATAAAATTATAATTCATATAAAGGTTCAGATCTTTTGACCTGTTACTACATTATAATAAACATTGCTGAAGCAGTTCAGCAGTCCAGAAAAATTAGTCAAGCCTAAGGTACAAGAGTAACTGCTCCAAAACCCCTCTGAAAATAGAATTGAGAACCATCTCCCAGCCTGTTAAAACAGCTTGGTCCCCAAGGTTGTTTCTTACAAATCTCTTCCTTCATCTACCTATAAGGTAATAAACAATTTTAAAGAGTATTTTGCTTATATTTCCTTTTTGCTCCTGATCTTTTTTTTTTTTTCCCTGTATTTATACTTACACATAGTTTTCTTCATGTGCAGGATTTTGATGACTTGTCAGAGACACTCAGATGTATTTGGAGAAACATTGCCCTAGCAAAAACCCTCATCATGTAGAGATAACAGATGGAAACGAAACAAACAATTTCCTCATCTAAGCAGGCAAATTCAGGATTTGGTTTACAGTGCAGGGAGATGGGACTTTTGATGAATTCACCCACTACATTTTTCTGTGAAAGCATGACATTGGCTCCCCCCCAGGGATTTAATTTTCATTAGCACGGTATTGTTAAATGAAACATGCAAAATATGCCGGCCTTCAAATTCTCTGCATTTGAAAATGGCAAGAAATTAGAAACTTCCCCTTTATCTTACCAACTCTCACAGCAGAGAAAATTATATATCTTAATTTTTATATGCTACACTAAAAGTTTTGTTCTCTATCTAATGAAAAAATATTGACCAGAGTGTACTTATTTGCTTGACTTATTTTTTTTAAAGCAGGTAAGAGAAATATGAAGAAATAGAAGCTTTTTGTTTTGAAAAAAGTTTAGTACCTCTTACATATGTACCATAACTTTTTAAGACTAAGCAAAGCAGTTGAAGATGAAATCATTATTAAGTTGCATTTATATTCTGAGCCTGGTATGATCGATCCCTGGCTCTGATGTTATGGATTATCACAGCAAAACCCTACTGAAACTCCTTAACCTTACTGGTTTTGGATTGGTTCTTATATTTGCATACTAAAACACTTCATCTTGCTCCAAGATAACTGAGCTTGCTGATGGAGAATGTATCTTGGGAGGAACAATGAAAGAGCATCAGAAAACTAAACTCACATGGCTGATTCTATCTGAATTCTTAGGCAAAGTAAATAAAAATCCAGACCCCTGAGCCTGGGTTTGAGACGAAAGCAAGCACAAAATATATTGTAAATTAAATTCATACTTCTGAAAATACAATGGGTTTATGTAAAAGAATTAAACCAGAAAATATCTTTTTTCCTACTCATGTTTCAAGTCAAAATGAACTACCCTGAAGGATTTCTTTGAGACCTCTGTTTACCTAAAAAATTTGAGCCATCACTGAAACATAATGCAGTACTTTTTAAGGTTTCCAACAAGCTATAAAATATCATTAACTAATTAATTGGGAAATAAATTTTCCAAACAATGAAATTAATGTCCACCAGATAAAAATATTGGTTTTATCATCATTCTTAAAACCAGAATACATTTTCTTTTTGGAATTTCTGAACTGACACAAATGTCTTTAGAAAGGGCAATTCGTGACAAGTGACTATGATGAACCCTGTGTTGAGAAGCTGAGCCTAAGCCTCTTGAAGATTCTCCGTGTAAACAAGTCAGACCACATCACTCATTATCCCTCTTTTGTTTACTGAGAGAAAAGTTCAAACTATTTAATGAGAGGATTACCCATACTTCAACTCCATTGAAAAAGATTAATTGATATTTTCCTGTTAGGGGTTTAACCACTTGGATTTGGCCTCATATCCTCTATTGTTACTAATGCTGTGATCAGCAGAGCAAAGTTGTGTAAAGGTTAGATAAACTTTGCAGCATAAATTACACAAACTAACTTATGTTAAGTTTTGGTGGGTATCTAAATCTGAAAAGCCTCTACTAGCTCCTCAGGTGTTAAGAAAAAATGGCCATTAGAAAACAAAATGGTTAATGAAGAAGTATCGCATCCTTACATAGAATTTTATAGCATATTAAAGCATTTGTCTTCAGTATAGCAATTGTGCTACTATAAGAAAAATACATAACATACAATAAAGGCAACACTACTAGTACTACTGACATTTCATTTAATGTGGTTGTTTTCTAATTACATTTAGGTGGTGGGGGGAGCAGGGCCATGAATCTCTAAATATATTTTTTCTTCAGAGCTTTACAAATTTTCCAAAAAATGAGTGTCTTGTGGACATATGGCTGCATATTTGGATAACACCATTTGCATTTTCAAACTTGCAATATTTTTAACCACTCATTTGGCTTTTGCTTTCAGAAAAGCAGACAGTTAGTGCATTCATTTGAAATTATTTAGTCTCTTTAACTCTTTAAAAAAGACGAGAAAGGAAAGTATTTGTATTCATGAATCATTCAGCATATATGTTTGTGTTTATGTCTGAAAATGTAAACTGATAATATGATATAGATTTATTGAGAAAAAAAATAGAGATCATGTAAATATTATCAAGCTTCATAGATATTAAGGAGAAAGTAACACTATAAACCACATAAGACTCACTTAAAACAAAAGTGTTAGCATTAGAAAAAAAACCCAAAAAAATCCAAAAAAACACAAACACTAAACCAAATGGGAGTAGTTAAGACATGATTACATAGGTTTCGATCCTACAAAGAATGCATGCTTGTAATAAAACTGTGGGACATATCATCCCCCAAGAAACAGCATTTCTTATTCTTCCAGTGCCTGATAAATATTAAATATTTATACCTATTTATTCTGTTTTAAAAAAGACCTTCACTCTGTATCCTATTCAGTATTACAAAAAGAATGAAGACTTTCAATAAAAAAACTCAAGATGGTTGACCAAAAAAAGCACTTCAACAAAACACAAAATAGAAATATTGTCAAAAGCAACTGATGAAGGAAAGACATAAATGTTCAAGGTTCCTACAAATAAGATGGAAGAATATTTTTTAAAACATGCTACAAGTGAAATGATAATAGAAAACTAATAATTTTTAATGCCAGTTTTAAGGTATCAACAAGCACAGCAGAGGAACAACAAAAATTTTGGTAGTATTCATTTCTCCAGATTATAGAATGTGTTATTATAAATTACAGTTTAAAAAAAAATACCTGTTATTGCATCCAGATGTTTAATGGATAAAATAAATTAAAAAAACAACTCATTTTCTTTTGAAAAACCAGTGTACACAATTCCAACATTTTCAGAATAATCATCTTCAATGTACATATTCTAAACACTATATATGCTAAAATATGCAATAGTCTGAAATTTGTAGTATTGTGCATACATTTGGACATATTGCAGACATATTTGGACATATTGTGGACATATTTGGAATATTTCAGTTTTTTCTTAATTGACATACTATATGGATACTTATATTTTCAAGAAACAGCAATCTGCTTCATTTTGAATTATGTTTTTTAATGTGTGTATCTAATTATTACTTATTTATTAATTTCAGCAGAAGTTTAATTAATTAGCATCTGATGCAAAGTATGACAAAAGTAAATACAAGCATTTACATTATTTCTGATATTGAACAAGTACAAATTTTATTGACCCTAATCCTGACAAATGTAGTTAACCTTATTGATTAACTCAAGAATACTGAAATAGAGTGAAAAATGTTTCACCACAAGACACTATAGTATGATCACTATGTCAGCTACTTCAGCCTTCAAGACTTAAATGCACAGCCTACACTGAACATATTGATTTTCCTAAATAGTCCTCCTATAATAAATACTACATTATCACTGCAAGTCTCTGCAGACATGTTAGGTGATCACAGAATGGAGCTGCAATCAGAGGAAGTTCTGTGAAAGATAATCTTTCTTTATTCTCCTCCTCTGAGAAATTAGGTGGAGAGGAAGCAAGGGACAGGAGCAATCGCTGTAGTTGTTCCTATAAAATCTGCTGTTAGATTACAAAATATGTCATTTTAGCACTTAAGCGTTTATCCTTCCAAAAGCAAAAGTTTTCAGGAATATGTATAAATGCAATTAACATCATTCCTATGAATTTACAGCTATTCTAAGACCAAGTTATTGTTAAAAATATCTAAGACGTAGCAAAAAACACTTAGAAAGATGAAATAGCTTGAATAAACTAACTATAATAAGCTTTGCTTTCATTTAGGGCAAATAGAACCAATGCACATAATTTGAAAAAAAAAATATCTTTTTAGTTACTGATCATAGGAGAGCTAATTTTTTTTGTTATATTGCAACACAATTATTTTGAGATTATAATTTTCCTTTATTGATACTATGGTTAAGAATTGTGTAAAAAGGAAAAAAAGACACAGATGTATAGGCCATGAATTTTCTAGCCTAAATTATAAACCCTTTTCCTTTTTTGAAAATTTGAAATGTACCTAATCTTACTATTAAAAGAAAAGACAAAACCAGAAGGAATACAAGATTTTAACAAAACAGAAGACAGATGTCCAGAAATTATCAATTGCTAAAGCACACAGATTGTGATTAAATTTTAATGTGGCTTTTAACTTAAGATTTTTCTTATCGAAGAGAAAGAATCCCAGAGAAAATATTGTTATTGATTTCATCTTTTTAGATGTAACTGATCCTTTAAGTAATTTTTCTTGGTTTCAGTGTCACTTTTTAAGTGTCAGCTTAGACTGAGGAAATCATTAGAGGGCACATTCATTAAAAATTCTGAGTCTAATGCATAAATTGTTCTCCAGTGCACTCAAAGTCACATCTGTTGAAAACAAAACACAGCATTCAATGTGCAGAAGAAAATCAAAACACAGGAGTAGAATGGTTAGAAAGAGTTAAATTAAGCAAATTAAATGGCATGAAAAAGTTTTCAATTGATTCAGAGAATGACTGTGTGCTTTTAAAAAATATATTGATTATCTTTAATGTGTTGAGAAAGAAAGCATAACGTACTATGAAAACATAGCAGTCTCACATATGGTGAAATACATGCATGGCCTCACATGGCTTTTTAGTAGAACTTTATCATGATGGAAGTTTCCCATTTCGTATAAGCAAGATGCAGTGGCTTGGTTTGTTTTTTTGTTAAACAAATAGAAAGTGAATTATGATGTTGCCACACTGTTAAAGAAGCAGTCCTTATTGTTCTGTCAATAAAATTAATTGCTAAAATAGAGGAGCCATAATAGCCACTATCATGTTCTGATGTTTCATAAATATTTAACTGTGCAAGACTCCTGAGGTCAAAAGGGCTAATTCAGTTTAGTTTCCTGAATAGTCAGGCAAAATTGACTACTTAGAAAGTGAAGTGAATAATAATGACAGATCTTCATATATACAGTGTTCTTGGATACAGACGCACTGTCTCCATTTACTCTATAGATTTAATGCAGCATATTTGTAAATAACACTTGGTGATTTTATGTAAAGAATTCTGTTGAAGTATGATATACTCATAATAGACTTTAAGCTGCCCTTAAGCTTGACTTCCTGTCCTATAAAACAGAAAAGTCACGAAGATAAAATATTTTGTAATATTACACCTAAACAAGTTCTCAACATACTTCTCAACAAGTTCTATGTGTAAAACCAATATGGAGAGAAAGGACCCACTCAGTCCTCTTTTCAGAATAATTAACTAAATCATACTTCATAGATTTTTGAAATGTGGACAGGTAAATGTTGGTCCAATTAGAAAATAATTTCAAAAAGCTACTTAGTGCTGGCTTTTTCTGATCCTATAACTCTTCTTTCTTCTAGACTCCCTCCATTGATATTTTTACTAAAAATTCCACCTTATCACACTTTGCTTTTCCTCTGCACTTGATATTAGATCTGTGAAACAAGAATGGTGCACAGATGAATTTGGCGACACAGTCCAGTGTGAGTTTCACTGAAAAGTCTATATATCAAATATATTGCATTAACAAAAGGCACATACATTTTTTATTACCGTTATTTTTGCTTCATTATCATGTTCCTTCATTATCATTTCTTGCATTATGTAGGAGATCCCTGAAGGCAACTTGTTCCTACTTATTTCTGCTAAACTGAGGATTAATCAAAATTATGATTTTCAAAATAGAGATTTAAAAAACACATGTCAAAAAGTTAGAATACAGAAAACAAAGAAGTAATCATGTTAGCTTAGAAAAAGAGCTTTCACCAAACCAAATTGAAGGCATATGTCTTAACAGGTCAAATAAGAGAATTAGAAGAATTCAACATTTTCTATTATATAACTCCTCTATGATGTACTTGTGTTGTGAAGAAATCATAACTCGTCTCATTTCCTTCCTGCTCTGTGTGGCAGCTTCATGAACCAGAAAATGCACTTCAGTTCTGAATCTGAAATAAAAACCAGAGAGGGACAACCTATAAAAACCATTTAGGCTTAAGAATTTGAAAAAATGGTGCCTGCCCACGGAAGCCAATATCCAATAATTTGCCATATATGGTATTTAGAACAACATAGCTATTTTCTTTTTACATGACAGAAAAATATGATGGACTTTGGTGTGGTACATGTCAATTTATACTATGCCTGTACTGTAACTGCAGTTATTCAATACACGCGGCAACTACGCAGCAATGCAATGACTAGCATTTTAGACTCTAGTAACACTCAAGCTCTGAATGGCAAGAGTGGTTTACAGGAAGATTTCACAAAGCACATGAAAACAAAACAAAATCAGCTAACTCTCCAAGACAAGACGTCTGTCATGTGTCTGATATTTAACTCAAAGCCTCTAGTGGCATTTTCTTCATGTAAATGAAAAATCTCTGAATTGTCTATATTACCAAATAGAACATCATGAATAGCTCTTGCATCTCTGGAGCTCCCTCTCCTGTTTACGGTCAGCAGACAGCCTTCTTTGGTTCCTATTAAGGTAATCCAGACACTTTCATGGGTCTCAACTAGGTTAGGTTGATGCGATCTAACTTTCACAGATTAGAGGAATTTTTCCAATAGTGGTTCTACTACAATTTAGTAAAGAAAGGTTGTGTGTCAATATCTACTTCCATTTGTGTAGAAAACAGTGACTAATGTTCATTTTACCACAAAACCGCCTTGAAAAATGATTGAGGAAACTTCCACAAAGCCATTCATTAAGTGCACGCAAATGCCCGTACCAGAATTGAGAAACCGATCTCAGGCAGAAAAAAAACCACTGCTTTTTTTTTTTTTTTTTTTTTTTTTTTGTTCCAATTTTAATCTAGAACTTGTTTGCTACTTTCAAGTTGAGCAGTTGACCTAAATTTGCGTTGTCCCATTATTGATGGGGCATATGAGACCTATTTTCAGAGTTGCTTGACATTTTTCCTTATGTGGCAGCTTTCAGTTAATTGTAACTTTGTCAGGCTTATTGTTGTAGGCTGTAATTTTTCTTTCTTAGCGTCTAATTCAGGCTGATAATTCTGAAACAATTAAACTAAAACAGTTTTAGCCATTTCCAAGAACAAGGAGATTGAAAAGACATCAGTTTCTTGTAATTTCAATTCCTTCACTAAATGCTGTTCTAAATGTCACGTAGTAGAATCACGTCATACTTAGCTCTGCACTAACACAGAAAAAGTGGTGGTGTCCACCCCAGGAAGCTTATATTCTAACAATTAAGCGAGCAACAACTCAGGTAGAGATATCAATGAAGAAATACATGGAAACAAGGAAACACTGTTGGACATCATGATAGACAGTGCTAACAGAACACCAGACATTAACTTGAATCTAAGTTCTGTTTCCCTAATTTCAGCCTTGAAAATGGGTGATATTACTCTTATCTCTGCTATAAAACACACAAAAATAAATAAATAGAATGTTAGTCAAAGAATTTTGAAAAAAACATGTATTTCTTGTGTGTGTGCATGTGTGTGTTTAAAACACAAATTAAATAGTATGCCCTGAAAAGGAAACAGAATACCAAATAGTACCATCCATTGTACATACATAATTTCACCATTCAAGGAATAAAAAGAAGATTGAACATACCTACCTGCAATAGAGCAAGCTAAGGAAATTGACTTGTCCACAGGGTTTTCAGTGCTATGCTTGCAGCATGAGTTTCTGGTTTGAGATTTAGTGAATCATCTTGCTTTGGGCAGACAAGCATTTCGTAAAATTCTTAAAATCTTCAGGACCCCATAGACATTTCTAATAAATTGGGAGATTTATTTTGAAAATAAACTATCCAGTACATGTTCAACACCGCATTTCAGTCTCCTTCTCTCATGAAGTGAACCCTGTTTCACAAAATCTGCTCTCAGCATCTTTCACTTCAGCTACTGTCTGATGCAATTGTGCTTCACACACAACTAAATTTTAACTCCAAATTCAGATATTTTAAGCTGTATCAGACAAAGATATGCTATATCCTCATAGAATGCTGCTCTGGTTTCAGCTGGGATAAAGTATTTTCATTTATGTCGATAAGAGTGTTTTCCTTGTTTTCCAAACATATATATAAAGAAGAAAATTATTTTGTTGTCCACTCTGATTATGCCTGGACCCTCATTTGGGATTGGAGCCCCATCAGGTTAAGTGTTATAAAAGCACACACTAAAAGGATATCTTTGAGTCAAAGCACTTATATACTACTTTGTATGAATAACAGAAGCAGAAAAGAGAAAACCCCAACTTTTCAAGATCATATACTAAAGACAAATGTTTGGACTTCCTAGATAGTACATCACTCTGCCTACTGCTTTCAGTTACTTCAGCCATGGGGATTTGTGCTTTAAAACTTCTGCAGGAGCACAATATCTATAAAGGAATAGAAAACCTTCTTCAAAAGGGCCATTGTTTTCATAAGCAAAAATAAAGCAATTTACATTGCTACCATTAATCCTAGGAAGTGGTTTCTAGATATTCAGAATTTCTCCAGTTTCAGAATTTTCAAAGAACAATTCTGGCAAATATTTTCAAAGCTAACTTGCTTCAGTTTAATGACTATTTAGTATAGCCAAAATTAACAAAAAAAGAAACCCACTAACTGAACTAAACTACTCATTTGAGCAAGATAATAATTCCTGACCAAGGAGAGGATAATTTTGCTCAGGACTGGATCTTCTAGTTAGTTCTTAAAAGGTTTGAACAAGAGACTATAGGAATCTGAAAGTTCTTTTAAGATTCCTTCTCTTGCTCGAAAGTAACAAAATTCCTGTGCTTTAGAAATCCTATTAAAATGTGCAAATACTCATTTCACCTGCCATGTTTATTGTAATACACATCCATGTTTTTCAAGCGCATAGGCTGACTCTCATATAACACTACAAAGAATGGATATACAGAAAAGGTTCTGATGGTGCATCTCAGTCACCGTAAAAATAGCAATAAAAGAATATCTTGGTTTTCAGAACAGCTTGTCTGTAATATTCTATCAGCAATATTTTAGTAGGGCAATAGATGAACATATCAGTTTAGATTAATTTGTATAATGGCACATTTAAGAGACTGACTTTTTGAAGTTTGCTCCATCTCCACGTGTAATTTTTGGCTCCAGCATAATCACTGCCGTACTGTCTTCTTGCACATGGTAAACTAGCCATCTGGATAGTGTGTCAGCATTAATGTTTTCACACCCTCAGCTTCCTGTGCTAAATGAAGTCAAATTCTTGAATTATGGCAGCCCACCTGCATATAATTTCTTCCATAGTCTGTGACTATAAATTTTCTTCCAGAAGAATACAACTAAACATTATTATTCTTAAACCTGTGAGGTTTCAAAGGTCTAGGAGTTAACTGCACTTTTATTTGTCTGTGGAGAGGGGACTGACAAGAGTGTAGCCTAAGGTCAAGAAGGATTCAACATGTATTGTGTTGAGATGTCCCCATCCATTTTTCAGGTTCATTGTCCCCATTCATTTTTCAAGTATTCATAGGGCAATTTCGACAGATCACTTTCACACCTGTGAGACCGTAGCTAGTGTTGCAGAATGCTGTCTTGGTTTCTATTTCATTCTGGACACCAGAATAGCTTTGGCTTCACTTATGTGTGCTTGCATTATGTTAAGAAACAGGCTACTAGAGAGAAAAGTACTCAAAGCATGATGTAATTTTTTTCTTTTCTTTGTGGCCTGCACATATAAAATGTAATGGAAGCTATGAAGGAGATAATTCAGCAGAAGACAAATATCTATTTCTAAATCAAAAACCTTGAACCAGGAGGCAAATTTAAAAGCTTTTTATTGCATGGTTACAGTTAAACAGAAAACCAGTGCTTTCAGAAGCTGTCAGTAGTGATTCTAATAGCGGCATACATTGTCCATTCAGAGTTGAACACCTCTTTTTTGAACTACCTGTTTTTTATTTTAGCCTACTAAATAATTATAGTAGACTATTATTTAACAATAATCCCAAATGTAAGTATATAAAGAATTATAAGACTTTACAAAAGCTAAAATTCTTTGGAGGTTTATTTGTGTAGGTTCTTCAGCAGGTGGCTCAAAACAAGGCTGAAATTTAGATGCTGAATTGCCCTTTTCTTCCCTACCTATAAAGTAGATTTATGAATTTTTCTACAAATTCTTGACTAAATCATAACTTCAATGGAACATTAATAAGGAATTATATGATTTCATAGTAATATCTTCCCTTGATAGTGAAGAAAGGTCACAGACCTGCTGTTTTTCCTTCATTCACAGTTATGGTTAAATGCCTGGAACAAGGAAACTGAAGCAGCTCAGTCAGCTGGGCAGAGGGATGACAGACATTTCCCTGTAAATTTTTGACTCAGCCTTAGCCTCTAAAATAGTGAAGGAACTTGAGACAGGAGGATTTCAAGCAAAAAGGAAAAAAGTACTTTTACACAGGTAATAGATCCAATTTTAAGCAAAACAATCATGTACAAAGTTTATGCTGAGTTTGACTGACATATATGGTTCAAACAAGTAACACAAAATGCAACCATCATCTGCAAGCTTGTAGGATTTCTTTTCTATTGCATAGAAATTTTAATCACAGTACATTTCCTCAGAGACACTTTTCCACAACATGCCTTTCTTCTATTTCTCACAACCTAACTTTTAGTCTTAAGAAATTAATGCTGCTAGTATTTATATTCACATTTACTTCTTGTTCCAAACTTTTTCTCCATCCTTATTTGGCTTCTATTGATTACTAACAGCAAAACTTATAGGGATAGAGAAGAATTAGTCTTAGGAAGTGGCTGAAAATACAATATAAAGATGAATCAATACCCACAAGAATCAGTCAGTCCTTGCATTTACTCCACTGGGTATGGAATCAGTCCTATTCTAGTTATTTCTTAGTGTCAACACCTTTCATTACAGACACATAAAAGTATTCTAGTCTTCACTGAAATCAAAGCTAGGATGAAGAGTAGATAATCTAAAGTTTGGGGCATTTCAGAAACTAAAAACGTCCTCTTGAAAAAGAAAAACAACCCCATGGGTTGATTAATGCTATCAGTCCTAATTCATGTTTTTTGATTTTTCTGCCTCCAAGCATCAAGTGCATATTTTCTACAACAGTGCAGCATCTCAGCCTCCTTCAGGCTTTTTTAGTTGGAGGGTGTCACATTAAGCTGTCTTCATCAAAGAGCTCCTTTAGAGCTAAAAGACAGAGGTTGCTCAGGTACTCTAAAATGCCTTCTGAGACTTTGTTGACTGTATGGTGAGGTAGCATCTGAAATCAGCCACCAGATCTAAATAACCTAAACTTACATAGCAGTGTATCACTCTCAGCTTCCCTTTCCACAATACAGTGAATCACTTTTTCCTGCCACTGACATCTGTGAATAATTTTTTCTATCTTATTACAACTAAAAGTCACCATACTGGGAATTGCACCATGTTTTTACAGTGTGGTGAAGCATAAGTTATGAATATTCACTAGGAAGATGAATAAAAATACCATTATCAGAAAAAATAAACCCTTGTACATTAGTATGTACATGGAGTAAATATCAGAAAGGGCCCCCTATTGATGTATGCAAAAGATTTGTAAAAGCTTTTCACCTTTAGCTTTTTCTTAACCGATGCTGTATATGGTGCTATATACTGTTTATTATTAACAGAAACAACAAGCCAGAGAAATTTTTTATATTTTTACAGACATTTAGAATAACTCCAAAGCATTTAGAAATTAAATTATACATATACATATTTGTAGGGGTGTGTGTGTGTCTGAATACACATACAGATATAGGAATGCACATAAAACTAATAATATGCAACTCTCTTTGACACATTATGAACTTGCAATGCTCTTCATTGATAGAGGATCAACTTCTGAAAAATACCAAACTGACAGAGACAAACAACATTAAAATGTGACATAGCCCAAGACAAAGCTGGAATATAATGGGCTATGCTACACTTTTCAGAGTTTTTATTTTATGTTCTTTTACAATTTTTAATCCAATATCTCTCCAAATTCTTACCAAATTACACAACCAAATTAAATCACAAATATATTGTTGTTGCAAAACCAAGATCATGATAATCCTGTGAGAAAAAGTTCTTCTGACATTCAAAGAAGCCTATCCTTCCTATAACCATCAGTCTTTAAAGTTTGTGAGACTATATATTCATCTCTAGCACCTAGAAATTGGTGGCACTGTATCAGAAGTATTTTTTTTTTCAATTAGTTTTTTTCAGCAATATAGACATTATTGCAGGACAGTGCTGCATAAAGGAAATAAAAGGTTACTTTCCATAAGAATACACTAAAATAACAGCGGGAAAAGAGTGGCATCAAATCAGATTTGCCTCTTCTCTTCTCCCAAAACTGGCGGAAGCATCTTTGCATAAAAAGTCATTATGAGGGTCCTAGGAGAATATTCCAAGCTTAAGGAAGGTGGAACCATGGAGCTGCTAAACAAATCCGCAATCACACAAAATAATTATTTTTATATTTTCCATCTGGAACTAACTGCAGTGACTTCTCCACAGGTAGCCAGCTGGACTCAGTACAGTTTCTGAATCAATCTTACATCAGAGAATGTATTTGGCACTCATAGAGACATTGGTCTTGAGACTGGCAAAGCAACCTCTGATTCTTTCAATATTCAAGAGATGAAAAGGTCACATCTCCTTCATTTTGTTTGATTAACCAAATCTTTAACCTCTTAGAAATTCTGATGTTTCACAATTTACATAGAGCACACCATACAATTTTTAAAGTGATTTTTCCCTGACACAGTTTATCTTGTCTGGTGCTGATCAGATTCTCTATTTTCCTATGTAAACAGGTAAGGCTTAAGATAGCCTTTTAAAAAGGATTCCTTTGGAGTATGTATAAATTCACGCTTTGTCCATCAATGGGATGCTCAATCTTTTTTCCATTCTCTCTTGATTATTGGGAAAAGCAGCAGGCTCTGAACATATATAGGATTTAAACCTTTTCAAAAGCTAATGTTTTACACAGTGCTAACTGGTAGTACTGCTCAAAATTAGATGTTTTTCCATTGTAAATGAGGTTAAAATGACAAAGAAGTGGGATTTTGTTAGACTCTTAGGGTCTTGTTACATGCATTTTACTTCAGATACTGTTTGCTATGAGATAACAGCGGTTTATTGTATAGTTGTCAATTTAAACTAAATTACAACTTTTGAGAAACTAACTTGCAAACTTAAAGCAGTCATATGATATTATGCATTACATCTTCAGCCCATTAAGGAATCCTAAAGTAAGGTAACCAAAGACAGAAAATACTGGTTCAAATTTCAAGCCGCGGTAAGTGTGAATATACTCTCAATTAAATAAAAAATATATTGTAACTTCCTGAGGCTTAAATTTCTTGCAATTGCTCTTGGAATGGGCACTTGTTTTCCCATTATTGGCCACTTTAATCTACTTATGCACTAGTTGTCTCATTTAAAGATCACTTTATAGTACCCGGTGATGCGCATCTGAGGTCTGTGTTCCACTATTGCCTGACGCAACAACACAACAGTTTGCAAATTTCTGAACTTGATCTGAAAGTTGATTTAAAAATCTATACAGACAATCAAATTTCGTTGAAAATATATACACACAAATCTGCTGTGAGGTGGCTGAAATGAATTAAATTTAGTTTCAGGAGACAGGAAGAAAGCCAAGACTGAAAAGTAAAGATCTAGAAGCAAATGGGCACTAGCAGTGACCAAGTTTGAAACCCATCCCTCCCCAGAGAAAATAAGGGGAGGGCAAGGAAGACAGGCTTTGGAAAAGTAGAATGTTTGTGCTTTTCTTTCCAGCAGACTGAATTAAATATTCAGCAAAAGGCGGGGATCAGTTTACATTACTCTTCTTGTTTCTCGTGTATCGGCTGACAGGTGCTGTAAACATACATAGACAAACATGGTCCTATTCTTGCAGTGCTCCAGTAACTGAGGACAGAAATACATTTTTTCCTGCAGCAACAGCATTTTGATGCTTGCAGCCATAATATATTAAGATGAAGGTTGCATCCACTGGTAGAAATAAAGCACTTTTTTTTGTCCTAATGTATAACAAAATATTTAGTTCTTAGACACGCACAGTAGGGAAATGCTCTGAAGTTAATCAGAAAGCACATTTGTGTGGTTTTATGGAAAACTTTATAAATAATCTTTTCCGTGAAACTCCTTTCTGTTATTTAATAACAATTAAAAAATTATATAAACATCTCAGGTCAACCACAGGATTTACAGCTTGAAGAAAAGCACAGACCGGTGTGAAAGAGTTGACCTTGACTAAAAAATGGGGACTAGTATTTAAAACATTCACTCATTCATGTTTAAGAGATGTCATGGTAAATAAATAATGACTGTTTACACTTAGTCCTAAGCGCCTTCTTTTTCCCCACTATAGGCAGCTATTTGGCTGAGATGGTATCATTCACTGATCTAATCACACTGTACCTTTTTTCTCACTTGAATTGTACTTTTGGCTGTCACTTGCTCTTTTGAACAAAGGTTTATGCTATTAAAAGATATCATAATAGCATTTTTTTTTTTTTACTAAATTGATATTCAAATCAATAACGATAAGGGCAATCTTCTCTTTGTACCTAGAAAAATGTACCATCTGCATTTGGCTTCTGATACTCTGCTGTGAGCATAATTTAAGCATAAGGAAGTGCTTAAGACTCCCCTTAAGTTAAACTGCAATTCTAAGTATTTTATAATCTTCATAACAGTCAGAGCCAGCAAATTCGACCCTGTATATTTTTATTTCATCTCTGCTGGATCATATGATATTTAATAATTGGTTCTGGCACCTCATTGCAAATTATTATAACTTTGAGATTCAACAGTTTTATTGAACATATGGGCAGCACAGTCTCAGAACATATATATCATACAGACTATCAAGGGGATCTTCTGTCATGTTTTGGTGAGCTTTAAAGGGTCAGGTAAATTTTGTTGGGTAGATTTGTGCTGTGTTTCCACATTCCTTGTTTTATGTTTATTTTAGTGGACTACTTTTTCTTTTTTTTACATTAAAATTCTTTCCTGCAAAGAATTACTTCATCCACAACTGCATTTGTTGATATTGACATGTGTACCACTATGTCTGGCTTCTAGGCAGTATTGAAACGCAGCAGCTGGAATGGGCAGGAAAGACAATCTTTAGACCTTAGTGCATGACTTTCCTATCACATGGTACCATATTGTATCAGTGTTTGTTTCAGTTAGCACTACATAAAGTTGCTGAAAGCAGAAGACCTCATTATATCAATGAAAATGAACATGCTTAAGACGACATTTTTGATAGTGTACTTGATGGAAATTTGATAACAAAATTCAAGTGACCTTTTAAGAAACATATACACTACAATATATTTATGTCTGGAAAAATAACATGCTTTTTTGCAACACATTTTCTTAAAGTAATGCTATTTTTTTGCAGCTCTCACTTCTGCATTCGTACCTAATCTGATTTCCTCTATGAGTCCTTATCATTTGCTGTATTAAACTATACGTGAATAGAAGCATTCCCTGAATACGCAAATGTCCCATAGATTTCAGTGGGAAATGTGTGTGTGTGAAAGAAGTAATATCCAGCCATTATGTAGATTACAAGCAAATAATTGCATAACAAGTCATACTGAAAAAAAAATAGAGCTGGCACTGATACATGCATGTGCATGTGTGTGTATCTTAAAAAAGGAAGCCTATTTTACTGAAACTACTTAACTATAAATGGTTTATTTTATCTTAATTCTGCTCACCGCTGTACTAAAGTATTTTCTCCTCTACTGACTTCATCAAGTTTATGAAGATGAAGAATGAAGAGCTTGATCAGCATTTACATGTTTTTCAGTGCCCACTTTTACTATCCCAGGCTGCACTTTATTCATGGCTTTTTAAATCCTTCTCTTAAAAATTCATTTATAGAGATCACATACATAGGAAATACCAAAATAAAAACATCTTGTGGTTTTTGTACCTCTTGCTTTTTATTGGCACATGTTTAATTGACATGCACAGCTAAAGTTGGGAAATATTAGTTAGGATAGTCATCTGTGAAAGCAAATTAGGTGAATTCTGCTAATGAGTGTGAATAGCAGTTTAAAGGCATATGTATACTTGATTGGCTCCACAGAAGATATATAAATACTGAAAGTACTGGGAATCAGAATTATTGTGCTTTTAGGAAGTAAAGCTCTTATTAGAACATGAACTATTTTTTTGATTTCTTGCCTGGCATAATTTGAACCAGTAGGTGGAGTGCTTGCTAATAATAATAGCATGTACAGATCTTAGTATGCACTGAGGGCAAGATACCTTTCATATTATAAACTGATAAAATCATATTTGCTTTAGGCTTCTTGTACTGATATAATGCTAGAAATAGCATTAAAAGGGCAGAGCTAAAACATGCATAGACCTATAACTATATTTCAGAAAACAGAAGCAAACACAGTTTGGAAAACCAAACATCATTCAGAAGAGGTCTTATGGGAAAACATTCAGCATATCTTGATAAGTAGAAATCTGGGTTTTGTTGCTATTTTAGTTTACCTTTGTTGTTGTTATTTTCTTTTTCTTTAATTTTTTTTTTTAATCAAGATACTTTTTCAGGCACACCTCAAATTCTGAAGGTTAAAAATCTTCCATGGTATAGTTTCATAATTTCATTAAAATCCAAGGATTTATACACCAACAGACATATAGGACTGCCATTATGACCTAGTGGTATTTCTATAATGGAATGTAAGTTCAGATAAGAGGAATCTGACTACTACTTTATGAACTTCAGTTTTTCAGAAGCTCTTGTTTTAGAGCCTAGAGGTGCCTGAAATGTTGCAAAGATTTTGGGAGCAAAGCTATCCAAAAGCCTGTACTTTTGAGTACATGCTGAAAAAATAAGCCTTAAAAGTGACAAATGACAGAGCTGGATAATATAAATTTCTTTTTCCACAGATGAAAAGGGCCTCCCCTTTAGGTAACAGAATGATACTCATCTATATTCACTCTTCTGTTTCACTCTCCAGTTCAAGAATTATTATAGCTGTAATGGAAAAGTTTTTAAAAAGTTAAATTTTACTCCCCAAAAAACAAGTCTAGTGATATAAAATGCCAAAAATGTTTTAAAAAAGTATAAAAACATCCAAACCCTTCAATACATTCTGGTGAGTTATTTCAAACACAAAACTGAACATGTGTCCTTTGTGAGAGAAAGCATCTTGTTTTAAAACTTACCATGACCCTTCTTGAAAGAAAAGGCAGCCTCCTTTCCTCTTTTGTTTTTTTTTTCTTAAATTCAGCACTTTAGCACCTAACTCCAAGAAACAAGTTAGCTCTGAGAACTCAAGGGGAGTATGTCACCTCCAGACTGGGCCAATCTAAGTTTGTCGTCCCAGAGGAAGGCAATATTTGAAACACACCTTCACCTTTTCAGTTACCTAATGACTACTTTAAGTGTCTTTCTACTCATCCTATGAGCTGTGGTGCAGGTACAGAAATCTGGTATTATGGAGAGGGTATGTCCTGTTTTGAATTTAGGACCAGATCCAAAATATGCAAGGCCTTATGTGAAGAATGGGTGTTCATTTGCAACTGCTTGTAGATGAAAATGGTTATTTGGTCTGACCTCTGGAGGATTTCTCATATTTTAACTTCAAAGTTCTTGAGGTACTTCATCATACCTGCTTGGTGTCCAGAACTTCTTCATATTTGGTGAGGATAGAAGGTGGCTTCCACCAAAATGAAAGTGGGTGCCACAAATCAGGCATTCCTTCTCCCAAGTGCCTGAAAGTTACTCAGTGGCTGATTCTCACAGTCTTGCTATGTGTCTCAGAAAACTGTGATCCTTACAAAGTGTTGTGCACCTGCTACACTCTTCTAAGAGACAACTTAAAATGGTGTTTCACTTTTATATAATTGTGTTTCCTATGAAATGCAAACAATAGAATGCTTTTCTTCCATTGCCTATGGGTGACTAATCCTACATTTCCTTTTTTTCAGAGAAAGAGATGCCCTACACAATGACTTAAGTGTAGGAGTGTCACTTTCTATCCTTTCCACTAAAGCTTTGAGAAGAGAAAACCATAAGAAAACATATCTAAGCAAGCTGTTGGAGTGTTAACTTAGGAGAAACATGTGAGTTCTAATTCCTTGATTCAAGTCCTGTTTATGTATTTTATGTTAAATCTAAACAACCACAGAAACAACTTCAGCTTATGTGTATTTACATTAATTCTGGGAATTGTTAGAATTACAAAGGAAAAGCATAAGAAGAAAATACAATAAACTTCAAATAGTAACAATACAGTAAAATATTCTCATTTTCCTTTTGGTTTACACAGAGGATGCATATTGTGGTATGCACAAAGATGGAACAAAGAAAAAGCTTCATTTTTTCTGCAAACATTGCAAGTGAAGAAGCAAACTGAATTCAATCTGCTTAGACAATTTCCTTGCAATTGATATTGAGGGCCCTACAGTAGTGAAACCTGTTGGTACAAATTAATTTTTAGCTTTGCATGGTCAACTCTCACATACCTTTTAAGATATCTTTGGTATCTG
Organism: Psittacus erithacus; assembly: GCA_009867235.2. Taxonomy (NCBI): domain Eukaryota; kingdom Metazoa; phylum Chordata; class Aves; order Psittaciformes; family Psittacidae; genus Psittacus; species Psittacus erithacus. The sequence continues at coordinate 74,027 of WYDI02014425.1, forward strand.
CCTTAAAAGAACACCTAAAAGTGCTATTGGTTATGATAGTTTAAGACAGAAGACTGAATAATAGTGCTGAATAATAGTGCTAAGTAATGGATTTTCTTCTTTGCTTCAAAAGCAGGTTTCTCACAGAGCTGAGTGAAAAAATCTTGAGATTGTCTTACCACAAATCACACCCTGAGTCTTACTATTTGAATGGATATATTTCCACTCTTGTTTTATTCAAGCCCACTTTACTGTTTTTCACAGGCCTATTAACATATGCTTTATCATAATCAGAATACAGCATTTCTAGTGATCTACTCTTGCACTTTGAGATTTGGAAGACAACTATGTGTGTCTGCAACTGTCCAGGCTAATTGGATAAACTCAGATTATTTATTTAGTAAGACTGGCATCTAGCAGTGAAAGAGACACTGGGACAGTTACTTTCTATAGTAATGTGAAGTATACTTACGGCACATTATAATTAGATTAGATTTTTGTGACCAAGAAATGTTTTAAAACATAATTTTTTTAAACAGGCAGACATTTTGTTATTATATGTCATCTTACCTGTATGCGTATATCATTAATTTCTAAGCATTGTACAAAGACTACGTACCAATGTATATTTTACATAATGTATATGCATATTTTAACATTTATTCTTAAATCAAAAGGTGATCAAATAAACTCAGAGCAAGCTCTAAGCTTTCTGAAGCAATATCTTGTTATCAATATATTATGATATTTGGATGTGAATTCCAGTCCAATATTTCAAGAGTACTGATTGCTATGAGGTTGCAGTGTTTAGTCTCTAGATAACATTCTTCTCAACTAAAGAAACAATAATTCAAAAAAAGGTACATTTCCCTTGCTATAAGTAGTTAAATTGGAGTAGGTTTACTATTAACAATTTCTATGACTTTTATCTAAAGATTATTGTATGAGGAACTGATTTAATAAGTTATCTAAAATCTAGATAAAGTGTTATGCAAGGCTGCCATAACAGATCAATACAGTATAAATATTACTTACCCAGAAGTTCCTAAGATGTACGTTACATAAAGCAGCAGCTTTCTTGGAAGAAGTCTGCCTTGCCTTATAACGACACAGAGACATGGTCAGGCAACTCTCACGAAGTGTCTACAGCAAATTTATCTAGTCAAAACTCATTTTTTCAACTCTTCACCCCATCTCCAGCCTCAGAACCCGAGAAGTGAGGTTATTTTAGTTTCCCACACCACAGTCATTATTCCATTTCAAAAAAGTTGTGCCCATCTTGCATAGGTGTGCATTTGCAAAAAGAAGACTGGGTAATCCACAGAGTAATCTCTTATGAGTCTTTTACACCTTCTCTTGTGTGTGCCAATGCTCAGCTGTCTGTATTCAGCTGCATGTTGGATTCCCCTGGTGCTCTGTTCCATGGATCATGACAAGGTGATGATTGTCATCCTATCTGGTTTGCTGGCTTTGGAACAAGGGGCTGTGCACCACAAATCCTCCATACACATCATGTAATGCATTAAAAGTGAGTCTTTTTGGGGTTTTTTCCCATTCCAAAAATCAAAACAATAGGGTCATTAGAGATTCCTTCATAAAACTGTACTGATCTCATTTATTCACTGAAATTTATTAATGAAATGACAGACACTGCCTGAATGGCTTAGAAACTGATGAAGTTGTAAGGTCCAGGATGCTAAGCATCATTTTCAAGAAGGCATGGAGCTTTAATTTTGCTGTGGCTCGCAATGTCACCTCAGTTTCTAATATGATCCAAAAGCCTTGCAGATTTTCACCTGAGAGGTTTTTTTCTGGTTTTACATACTCCTCAGTTCTCTACCCCTCCCCCCATTATTTATCTTTTTTTATTCTGCATGTGTCGTTGCTTATGTACACACTTAACATATTTTTATTCCTCTCATTTGAAAAAAAATATTCTGAGTTCACTTGCTTTTTTGTCAGTTGTCATTCATTTTACCTTGTTTTGCTTGCTTCAGTATGTTACTTCCCCTTATATTGTGAACTATGTCATCTGTGCCAATGTACATCCCTTGATAGTGAGTATGCAGTAGACTTTACTGAGAAATAGAAAAGAGAAGTGTTAGCCACTGCTCTCACCAAGATTATATTCTCTCTTAATAGAAGCTGTTGATAGATCCTGCGAGGCTACAACACTTAGGGTGTTGACTTGTGGAATGAAATCCTCTACACACAAGCACAGCAAAATATTTTGGTGAAAAGTAATTATCAGAAATAGTGACACGAGTAAATTAGTTAACTACATTTCAGCAGGAAGCTTGAGTTACCCCTGCCCGTTCTTGTTCCAGACCCATCTAAAATCAGCAGTTCAGCTTAATGATGTCACAACATTTGCCAGGCTGTGGGTACTGAAGAGAAGACGTGAAAATACTCCCACTGAATCAGATCCCCTCCTCTCACTAAGCGTAGTTAAACAGCCCATCTGTCTCACATTGGAACTGTTATCTTTGAAACATCATTCTATTATTACCACAGTGGTTCTAAAAAACTGTCCTTAATTTTAGACATCTTGCAAGCAAGTTTTTAAATTCTCTGGGTATTGTTAACCCAGATCTGAAACACTGACATTGAACAATGCTAGGAAGCTCCCTCCGTAGGACAAGGCTCAAGTACTGCACATCACCATTCATTTACCAAGGGTAACCTTTTGTGAAATACAGATATTTGACATAAAAAAAAAATCACAACAAAGAATCCGACCCCTCCCTAATCTCTAATATTTTTGAAAGTGTGAATTGAAGAGGACTGAGAGACAGATGGGTCTGGATGATCAAGTTACCTGTTATAGCAGCACATCTGCCAGGGCAGTCAATCACTGTGATGTCTCTGACAGGTTGATGGAGACTGAGTACGAAAGGCTAATGCAGAGAGAAGCTGAGGAAGGGCTCCCCTCCTGCCTGTCTCTTGGGTTTGACTGGTCTGAAAGCTGCACTTGAATTTGCTCTGGTTAAAAAAATTTGTCTGTAGCACATAGATCCAAGGAAAAAGACTTCAGTCACACAAAAAAAATCTGAGTGCATTGAGCAAGCATAATTGTGAAATAGAACCATTCTTGATGTTGTTTGGAACTTTTTTGTTTCAGGAATCAATCAAAAATGGAAAAAAAGATGGATTAATATAAATATATTTTGGCAAAATAATTTCATAACAAAGGAAATTATAACTATGAATCACTGGAATAGAAAGAAAGGTTAAGACTGTCAAGTAACAAAACAAAATAAACTATGGCACTGAAGTAGTTTATTTTTTCTGTATCTATGATTACATTAATTTGCATTAACCATGATGTCTTTCTCCTGTGTTTTCCAGCGTATTTATTTTCAGAGCTGCTGCTCTATATGCTAAGGTTAATTGTCCTGCAAAAAGCTTACACTAGGAAGTACTGAGTACCAAGAGGGGTTTTCACAGTTACAAACAACTTCTAGATTTTTGTTACATATTGCATATGTGTTAAAATGAGTATGGTGCTAATTGGATTGTTATTTTACCACATTTGCACCAATATGAATTTCTACTTCTTGGACAGCAGAACTCAGAAAAATGTAAATATAAGGCCAGAAAAAGTGCACCAGGATACAGCAAAAAATCTTACAAGCTTCAAAGGTTTTGACCATTAAAGAGAGATTATTTGATTTTATTCAATAAATGTTACACAAACTCCTATAGCAAGGAGAAAGCATCAAAAGTTATCATTCAAGGACACTTTTTTACAAACATGATATTCATTTTGTTTTCAAATATTTTTAAGCTTGTCCACCAACAAGCTATTACTTGGAAGAAAAAAACCTGAATGTCAAAAAGCCTTTAATATTTCCAAACTGCAAAATTGATAAGTACCTATGGAATACTAATTAAATATGTTTTTATTTATTATTAGTCTGGCACCCATTTTTTAGCAATCTTCATCAGACTATTGCTATGATCAGTATTTTCTCTGGAAATGTAGTTTCCTGGCACAAACACAATTCTATTTTAGAATGTTTCGTTCAAGATCTCCAAAAATAAAAATATTATTTGTGGGTTCCTAATACTTTCAGCAAATACATCTGATATTTTTTGCCAAGGTAGAGGCCAGATCCATCCATGTTTCTGAAAGCACTACACTTGGTGATTATCCACACTGTGTAAACTGAAAAATATATTTATACGTGTACAATAAAAGCATAAGAGGCTGTACTAGACTAAAGGTCTAAATGACTAATGACTAAATGCTGTTTAGGCTGGTTTTAGTTTTTCTAATTTGGCCAAGGTACTAATGGAACCTTCCTGAAAAAGACAAAAAAAAACAACTAAAAACCGCACCAGTATTCATAGTTGAATTTGGTGGATTTTAAACCAGTCTAACAATATGTCGGACTTTTGCATATGGTTCCTCAATAAAAAGATCCCCAATGAAATAAAAGCTAAAAGAGACCACAATACCTCAAGAAAACAATGAGAATTGGAGATTCAGCTATGGCTATGTAATACTAAGGTAGGATGGTGATGAATATCATAGGAAAATCTGTAAGAAAAGTAGCGCTCATTTTTCCAAACGTAGCAGAAATCCGTGTCTTGCTAGTAAACTGTTCATATATAGTAAGCTTGTTGAAATAAAGATTGATTGGGTAAGACACATTAGAAGGTGTTTTGTTTTAAAATACATGTACTATGTCTGTGATGAAAATTGGGTTTTCTTATTTAATCTTTTTGTTTAAGTTCGATACTTCTTAAATAGGAAAAATCATATTTTTGTTATGCCTTAACAGATCTACTTTTGCAGAAGAGGACTTTGAAGAATGCCTGCCATAAGTGGATTCCTTCCTTATGTGCATACTTAACATACAATTGCAAGCTTGTGATATCTCAAAACCAAATTATATTATTTGCATGGTTTTATTTCTTTTAACTAATATATTTTATATTCTCAGGCAGATAGAGGCCAGACCCACCAACGTGCTTCTGTAGGCACAGTATTTGATAATTATCAACTTACCTAAGCTACATAAATAGAGAAATATTTTTCCTCCATGAAAAGCCTAAGTAAAATTATGATTTCAAATAAAATGCACTAGAAAATAATTCCTGCAGCAGATTGCATAGCAGGTCTAAGCATAAACTGCCCTGTTCTTAAAAAACTTACATTTGCTGAGATCATTGGCCCAACTTATTTCATATGCTTAATGTTTTTGTGAAATAGTAAGATGAAATATATATGTGCATATGTGCACATAGTTTAATCATTGTGAAAGCCACACAGAAAAATCTGATACAGAAATAGCAAGTCTGAATAAACTGCTTTATAATAAAAGAAATTAATTTGTTTTATAATGTTTACCAACAGAACAACTTCCATCAACCCCTGACCCTCAGTCATGCATACTAGAATATTTTGCCAGCAGTCATAAGCTAAACAATTATATGCAGTGTATATTAAAATTAGATCTTGTCTTTTCTGATACAACATATTTCTTTAACTTGATTGTAGCAAAAAGTAAATAATTGCCCATAATAAGAAAAATTCAATTCTTTTAAAGATACTAGGCAAAGTGCTTATACTACTCTGGTTTTGTGCTAAACCTTCTGAACACAAGCATTTTAAAACCCTTGTGGAAGTTCTTAAATATTTTCCAGCAATTACCATTAGAGAGGAAAAAGAGTTAATTCCTTATATGCCTAGCAACCCATTTCTTCCATTACTCATGTCTGCTCATGTAATAATGCAAAAGTTCTAAAAAATAATAATTAGTATTTGTTTACTTTAATAGGAAAATGATTAAATATTTCTGCGTGTCTGATTTGCTGTCTACCTTAAATTTAGTGATTTGCCTCATGAAACACAGTGCATTGTTTCATAGCCAACACAAATGGCATTGTTTTCAATTTAATCACTGCCTTTTTTGCCATTAGTACAATAGTTATATGGGAAGAAGTGATCATGTTCGCTGAGATGTTAAATGTAGACAGCAAAAAGCCC